>JACXSJ010001191.1:65076-81212 GCA_014851325.1 Pentalonia nigronervosa
CCCCCCCCCCTCCTCCACCCTAGAAAAAATCCTGTTTGCGCTACTGATTCGATATGATTCCGCGGTTAGTAATGATATCGATTCCACAAATGCGACACAGTAAGGCTAGGGACTTCAAAAGCCTTGAAATATCCATTCATGTATGCCCTTATAATATGCACAAATATTTAAATATGCAAACCGAAACATTTTACGGTATCTAAAATATTTTTATTAGTAAAATCATTGATTTATTTTATGTTTATTTATATTCTTATAAACTAGACCGGAGTTGAGGAAAACTAGAACGTACAACAATAACCATATATGAATTTCAAACAATGATTAAATAACATAATATAGTTGACGAACCAACACCATCGATTAAAGTATCCCGTAAAAAATTATAAAATTAGGTACGAAGTCTGTGTGTAGATTAAAATATAATATAGGTGGTTTATAATAATTTCAACTATATAAATTGATATAAATAGAATATTCTTTCAGATCTATGTAGATTTTTTGTTTGACTAATTTAAATAAAAATTAAATGCTAATTAAAAATTGAAACTCTAATTTCAAAACCTCCATAAGTCCCTAGCCTTAGACATAATATTATAAACACATAGTAGTACTATAATGTACTAAAATGTATATCACTGTAATACCAATATCATTTTAAATTTAATTACTACTAATAATAGTTAATATTAATGTATATTGTATGTGAATTGAAATTTTTTTTTTTTTTATCATATTTTATTCATCCTTAATCGCTCAAACGGTATTTTTAGTAAAATAAACAATCACACAAACGGTCTACGCCCACTTTCTAACATTATTTTGTTACATGTTTATATAATTAATAATATAATTGTAAAATTATTGTAAGTTTTACAATATTATACCTATTTAAGTTTAGTGTCTACTATTATATTTCGTAATAAGACTTTTGATTCCTATGGTATAAATAATTTCCTATATCGTTATCACGAGTTCAAAACAAATTGTTTTTCACGCAGTTCTAAACCTGTAGTAGTTCCTATAATAGGTATACTATTCAATTACATAATATGTTTTGTTACAATATTATTATCTTGAATACAAAATTGTATTTTTATTTTTATAGTTAAACAACTATAATTATTAATATTTTTTAAGTTTTATTATATTTTTTTTTATTTGAATATAATTTTTAATCAAAAGTAATTTATAATTTGTGGTTATGTTATTACGTAAACTAACTTCTAAATGTTCGTCAATTGACAATTTTGCTTCACTCATCTAAAAGAAAATCTGCTTGATAATATCTTATATTATTATATGATTCACATTTATATATATTTTATTATTCAATTACTATTGTTATTATAAAATATATTGTAATTTTTAGTGTCGTTTAAGAATAATTATTAATAAAAAATACAAAATGTATTATTTTTCAAGAGTACAGTGTATAATATGTTAATTGAAAATATTTTGTAGTTTAATCCAATTTTCTTCCTGCAGTAAAATCTAATGTGTTAATCATAAAATATCGAAATTGTTCGAAACAAATTTTACGTTTGTACGGTAAAAACAAAAATTAAATTAAGCAGTTATAACCATGTCAATATAACCTATTTATTATATATACAGGTAAATTAAAAATTTATATTACAGCCATTTTTTCACATAAATATTCAAAATATGGAAAAATGTTTGGTGTGAAAGTTTTTTTTTTTTAATTTAGAAGCATCTAAAATTATTTGTACATTTTATAATTTTTTACAATATATATTAGGGGAGGGGGGAGTAAACTTTAGAAACTCAAATGGAACCTATACTTCTTTTGCAAACATAATATAAAGATATTTTTTAAATACATTTTAGAGCTTACACAACATTAATTAATGCAAAATCCTATGCTTGAGAGAAACGCCCTTCCCCACCCAAAAAAAAAAATTGTTTCAGTCAACAAAATGCAATATTGTGTATAGAATTCCATACATATTTATAAGTATTTATAAGTTATTATATATCTAAAATAAAATCATATAAAAAAAAAAAAATTCAAAATAAAATTACAAATCGATAATACTTATAACAAACAAGATTAATTCAAATTTGTATTTACATATAATTATTAGCAGTGTTGTGTGATCGAGTACTAGTTATTACTAAAATAAATTGTCGACATTGATCGAGTTTGTACGTTTCATATAAAACAATAATTATGACCGTTATAAATAATTATTGCATTTATTTTATGAAGATTTAGATATTTTGTGTAGGCGTTATTATACATTATAATCAATTTTTATTATATTTATTGTCTCTACATTAAAGTCAAATCTTCCGTATAAGATTTTTCTCCAACAACGAAAATAATATTTATATTATATATTATTTTGTTTGACACTCTGTCTTACAACAGATTGGTACACTCATATTCCGTTCATATATTTTACTATAAGTTATAAATTATAATGATACATAACGACACCGATGACGAGTGACTATGATTTGGAATTGTTTTTATCATACTTAGCCACTGTTACACACGTGCGACACGGACAAAGCTTGCTTGCCTACGACGCTCTGTCTGTTGGCATATTTTTGATTTTCGGTATTTTTTTATGTGGGTACCTACAGCTGGTACCTAATATAGTTTAGGTCTGGCAAAACTAAAAACCAAATCCACGAATAAAATAATATTCTTATGTGAACGTTAGGTAGATGCGTTATTATTATTTCGTATATTATGGAATATTTATCGTTGTTGTTCTATCTACTGCGGGTCTTTATTATTCGTTTAAATGCATCACGCGATTGGGAGAATTTAACGCGTAGGTAGGCCGAATAAGCGACAGGAAATGTTTTTTTTTTTCAAACTAGAAAGCGTTCGTGGTTTCTTATACCCATTTATATACGACGCCGTCGGAATTCGGCGGTAATCTCTCTTGTCCGCCTATTATAATATAATAATAATAATACATTATAATGACGTTTACGCCGCGGGAGCACTGTAATAATAGTAACAATAATAATAATACGATTCCCTAATTTTATCTCCGAGCGTGTGTATAATTTAATGTTTTAAAACAGTAACGTGATGGTATCTCGTGTGTTTTAGACGCAAGATAATAATAATAATAACTTAACATGACGGTGTTGGCGGTCGTCCCGAGGGTTTAAAACGGGCAAACCATGGGGAGGGGGTCAGGGCCGAACAGCGATAAAAGAACTGCATCGTATTATTTCTTAACAACATAATATATATTTTATTATTAAAACCCGCGTTTTTATGCAAATGCACTGAACATTCTTCTACAACATTCTCCTAGATTATAATTTTGAAAAAAAAATGTCGACGTTTCTTGGCTACAGATATATTTCCCCTTCTCCATATTTTTCGGTAAAATGACCATACATTTTGTATAATATTATAGTGAGTTTATTGAGTTTATTCGTTAGACTTCAAGCATTTTCGAAAAACCCACAGGTCATTCTCAAATTAAAATAAATTGTGGAATATTAAGAGGGGAATTAATATTAAGCTACGACAGTGAAGGTGCATTGAATAGTAATAAGGTATCACCCAAAGATATTTCTTGTTTTATATATATGCCTACTTACGTTTGATGTCTTGCGACGTTGGTACAAATAAGTTTTTCCAAGTATAGATAATTATCCATGCTATGTGACAACTTTTTTGTGCATATTTTTGCATTTTTGTGTGCATCATAATTAATAATATTTTTCAAGTATATAAACCAAGTTGAGCCGCCATTGAGCCTTGCGCACTCGGTTTTTGTATAGAATTATTCGCAAGACGAATTAATAATAATGATTATATTATATTATTATATTGTATATACTATTAAGAGCACAGCATCGACCACGTGATCGCAACAAACGTTTGGTTAAGAATTGAACAACAGGAAAAATAAGATGCCTAATAATACTAAGCTAATATGATATCAATATAATATAAATATTTATATAATATATAAATATTATAGCGTACCTATAACGGTAGAAGGTAATGTTAGGTACATGTTTTTTTTGGTGTGGATCTGAAGGCACTTTTAACAACAAAAAAATGTTTTAAATGCGGGTGGTTTCTAGTAGCAAATTATATTTAGTTTGTACTAAAAGGGACAACAAATTTAACCCAATACATTTAAAATGTTGAAAAAACAAACAATTTTTCAAGTTATTTTTTAATTTATGTATGATCGAATGTTCGTTCGAATATCAAAAAGCTTGAAAATGAACATAGAGTGTCTTATAAGTTGTTCTTATATTGATTAGAAAACATCGAAAATACATATGGTCACAATTTTGTTTGATTAGCGTTATTGGTGTTTAAATTTAAATAAAATAACATAAATATGTAATTTATATTTATAATTAAAAATGCATATTGTTTTTAATTTGAACACAGAAAACTTGAGAATTTAACATAATATTTCTAGTAAGTTTTTTACTGAAATTAAAAAAAAAGATAATAGCAAAAAACCATAACATTTTTAGTAGTTGTAACTATAAAAATCATATATTTTTTATGATCATTTAAAGTTCATATTTTGACAACGTTGAATATTTAAACATATAATTACAATTTATCCTCGAACGATTTTTGTTATTTTGATATTATTCAAAAAATGTTAACCGTAGAAACACGATATTCTCCCTTTACATAAATTATAAATTTAAACAAAATTTTCAAATATTAAGATTGATTTTAAGCTATCTATATCTGAAGTTATGAAATAACTTAGTAACTAGTTTATAAAAATTTCAATTTTTATTCTTTAGATCATTTTTTGATAACAATTCTTATGCTCAGTAAAAAGATTATGAATTTTAATACAAGGTTTTTCATAATTTGAAGAAAATTAAAAATATCGAAAATATTTAGGTATTTAATATTTATTTAATAAGTATATTGAGTTCAAAATAAATGTATAATTTAATCATGACAAAATTCGTAAAAAATCATATAAATTTACAAATCATATTGTAGAGTAAAATTTCATAAAAATCTCAACTATAAAAACTTGAGCTCGCGTATGACATATACATATAGTAAAAGCTTCTGAAAAAGTGCTCTTCTTACAGGGTTACAGAATCCAATGTCAACATTTTTTTTAACATAGTTTAGAAAAAATAGTACCAAACAATATGTATATAGTGCTATATGAGTCGCTTATTTTTCTATAACCATTCTAAACAATGACGAGTATAGAAAAGAAAATTTAAAAAGCATATTTTTACATAAATACATAATTAATCAATTTATCAAAGAAGTTCATATTTTTATATATTTGTATACGTATATACATTACTGTAATTAGGTATTTAATATTTTCTTAAAAAATCGTTTTTCTTTTTTGTTGTTTATGTACTTATATTTTATACTTAGTTATTTAATGCACTTATCATGAGTTGTTTTTACATGTATTATAATCAAAATAATTATTATAAACATCAATTAAATGAAAAACTACCACTTTTTAAAAACTATTTATGCCTATCATTTTATTACCTACTGTTCACAATAAAAAATTAATGCTGAATAAGGTTTTGAAAAAAAAAATGCATATATATTATATTTATACTTACGTATATATTATTTAGTTTATACTCTTTACAAGCTATAAACATAAATACTTAAAAAGTTATAGATAATACTAAATACATATATTAATATATACTTTAATATAATAGCTATTTAAGATCAGTGGGCCCTAACCTAACCTAAGTTCAATACAAAATGTTCTTAATTACATTTTTATTCATTCAACAGATAATCAATCTATCGTACGCGTGTAGGTAAATATTATTTTATTTTATACTATTATCATTTTTACATATCAAATATTTTTTAAAGAATATTTAAAAACCATAAAATTAGATACGAACTATTTTAAATTGAAACACGTTTGAATTTGAACGTAATATAATTATAATATGCTCAATAAATTCAAGACGTTTTATGATTCATGATTTCATGATTAATTTGTCGATATAATAATATATTAATATATCATCAGATCTTTTACAAAATGCGTAGTGAACAAATATTAGTTTCCATACTGCCGATTTTATTTTGTGTTCTCGTGATTAGTAAACCTTGAACATATTTTGTATATTACTTTACGTGAATTGTAAATAATATTATGAATTTTGAAAAATGCGGTAGATTTTATTTATTATTATTTTACGATTAAACGGAGCTATTTAGTCATTTGAACAAAAAAAAAAAAACCATAGTTTTATTCAAATAATTATATTACTTATATTTGACATATTATTTAAAAATAAAAATATTTAGTGCGTTGACGTAGAATAGAATATTGTACCTACTCGTTATAATTTAATTATTTTGCTTATCAAGTAATTATTGATATTATTTCCAAAATAAAATATTTTATGTCTCATAATTGTTATATAACTACTGCTTTGAACATTTTTAGATTTTCTATAGTCAAACAATGTAATATAAGCTTTCAATTATCAGTTTAAAGCGGGGCTTGCAAACGTTATAGTAACGTTATATATGACAAAAAAGCGATTGAAATTTGTAAACGTAATTAAAACGGAAAACACTAAACAAAAATAATTAAATACTACAAAATATAACCATTAACGAAATGTATAATATATCATTAAACAAAACATAACGCAAAATGAAATAATTTAAAATCCATTTACTTAAAAATTATGACATTAGTCGTAGAAATATTTATTTCGCGTGATTTAGCAATCAATCCAAGAATATTTTATTATATTCCGTATCCGGGCCATACTTCGTATTAGATGTTATTTTGAACGATGAACGATAAGCAATAAACGCTAAAATTGTATAACGTATTACCTCTAAATAACGATAAACGCAAACATTTTTGTAACGAATTAGATTGTAAATAACGTAAAACAAAATTTTGATTTCAAATGCAAACCTTGGTTTAAAATATACGCACGTGGGCTCTCTGGTCTTGTTACTTATATAATTTTGTTCTAAAATACCTCGTGTTGGACGTCCTAACAATATCTAATTTCTAAGCGCGTGCAGAAGGCTATTTTAAACGCACAGAAAAAAAAATATTACGTACAGTTATAATATTATAATTCTACAGGTGTGCAACATTAAGCTGGTGTTTTTTTTTTTAAACACAGTCAGTTCGAAAACATCGTTTGGTACCTTTCATTTTGATTAGAATATTCATACGAATTCGATTAGTGTTATTGGTTTTATTGGATTATTTTTTAATGAACTGCTTAATTAAAAAAATACTGCAGGCTGTATCATCTATCTCTTCTATATATGATGTAGGTATGTTTATTATTTTTACCATTTCGATAATATTAAGAATAATAATATGCTCCTCGTGTGGGGCTCCCTATCGTATCTGTCGATAAAAAAAAAAAAAAAAAAAACAAAAAAAAATACATCAACGACGGCTTTTTGTTTTTAATTTTTTTTAATTGGATTTCTCTACACAACAACTCGCCTACATTGTTATTGTAACACTTTGACCTCAAGTTGCATATATTATATACTTACCTCCGTGTGGAATTATTAATGATATGCAGCGTGATGCCTCGTCCAACGAAAAAAATTAAATATATTTTAGGCTTTATTTAAATTCATTCGTTGAACATCCGGTAATAACTACATGCCAGTACTATAATATGGTAGATAGGTAGGTATGAAGTGGGCAGAGCAGGAGGACTGCACACGCCGTCCATTACGACGGCCGCCTCAGTGTACATGTTCAATTTTCTAAAGGTTAATATTCATTTTTAAGCGTACCTATATAACATACATAATATTATAATATTAAATTCTGTTTCGATATATTTTTAATTACTTGATTAACATTAATTTGTTTTTCGTTTTCACCATATTATAATATGATATGATATCGCCGCCACCGTCGCCGCGTGTACAATACTCAAAAAACTCTTACGAAAATAATATTGTATTTGATACTGTTATTCCGCGTGTAGTGAATTGATTTATATTTATATTGATTTATTATAAAGTGCCTACCTAGTAGTATAATAAATAAAATTCAATAGCTTTTTTTAAGCTATATTTTATAGGGATTATTGTTACATTGTATAGATATCACGTACGTATGTATATTGTAATCTAATAACAATTATATAAAATCTACAAACTATTCTACTAAAAAGATAACTCATTTTTAAGCATTCTCAATCATTTAAATTTTACTTACCGTACTTTTTTTCTTTTTTACTCCTAAATATGTAATTTATCGCAATATTATATTACACTGCTGTCTGATCTATTAAATCTAAAGGAAAACGTGCTTGACCGAATCCGATTGTGCGGAAATCATAAAGTCTTAAAAAAATATGAACATACAGCACTCTAAATAGGATAATCAAATACGTATACATTTGTAGGTAGGTGTATGATGTAAAACAATATGGCCTAAGTGCAAATATTATATAAATCACGAGTACTGAGGATAGTGGCATAAAACATACAACTAGATTTTTATTTGTGGAGAGGCTGATAATTTGTTTTTTATTTATTACACCGTTAAGCTAAACTAAGAGTTCTAGTAAGTCAGGTACAGTTACGATGCCGAAGTATTACAGTTTACACCTTTGTACGAATAGGTCATATTACTGCAAGAGTCCTAGCAATTCTCTATATATACACTCATTTAGTTGTAAATTTTTAAATCATCCTTATGCAAGTGCTCACCTTTGAAAATAGTTGACTGCATTAATCATCTTGGTATACATTTGGACCACAGACTAAAATTTACCGAACATGTATATATTTTGGTAATAATGTTATTAGAAAATTATTTTATAAGTTCCGAATGCTTAAACATATAATAGATAATAAAACTATTAAAATAATTTATTTAGCTCTTGCACAATCGATTTTTTTATAGTAAAAGTTTTTTCACTGGTATCAATGTAAGGCTCTACTTATTAGTCGCATATGAATATTTCGTCAACCACAATTAACTCTTCAATTAAAATAATTTTTATAAACCATTGCGGTATTCAACTAATTTAATTTACTATGAACATAAAGTACTTACTTTAATTCAAATTTATCACAGACAGATATTATTGTATATGTATAATATTAATATTAATCAATTTCACATTGTTATAACACTAGGTTAAAAATAATTGTATTCTAATTGTTCCTTTTAATAATACTGATTTTGGAACGCAAAGTCGAATAATTAAAAGAATTTCTTTATTACACAAAATATACATTATAAATTTATCCAACTATGATAAATTTCACAATTTCAAGAAATTTATCAATAATATTTTTTCTTGTTTTTAATTTTGTATTTTGGTATTTTCTTTTTTCTTCGTATACAATATTGTGTATAGATGTCTAATAATTTGTTTTTATTATAATTTCACTTATTTATATTATGAATTCGGCTCATCTGCATTCAAGCATCTTTGCTAACTAGATGTGTTTACAACTTGTTTTTATTTATCAGGTTTTACAATCATTATATATTTCTATTTTGTTTTATTGTAAATGAATAAATATTATTATTATAAATACATGGTCTTACGTATTACCTTCACAAAAAATAGATATAATATGAAATTTCAGAGAGTGCTGCACCAGTTTATATAATAGATTTTACCATTGCATTAATAATTACAATAATCATAAAAATTCAACATTATTGACAAAATTTATTTTCTATCAAAGCCATGTTAAAAATTATATACTTGGATAATGCAAAGTAGTTTTTTGGGCATAGGTACGTTAACTGCGCTTAAAATGACTTTTTTTTAACTGTGCTCGGATTTTTATCTATGTTAAAAAAGTTAATAGTAGATTATCTATGCCTGATCGTTTGTTATTACCATATTTTATAATATGAAATATAAAACTTAAATAAAACAAAATTGGTTTTTATATTTATTTATTCAAGTTTTTGTAGAGTTGTGTACTTTTTCAATAATATCACAGAAATATTAATCTTGTCCAAAATTATAAAGTTTAGTTCGTAAATATAATTGTGGAGTAAAACCAATTGATGAATATGTATTATAAATAAAATAAACAAATAAAATTTCTAGAAAAAAGTCATTCATATAATCTAATAAAACATTATATGTTTTATTAGATATGTATAATAAATATATTATATGTATTATAATTATTTTTATTATGTTTTTTTTTCCATATTATGGACACATGTCGTTTTATAGACAAATAATAGGTTTGTAATTATAAGTTATTAACATACATTTGGAATCAATAGCTATCGTTATAATAATTAAAAACTTGTAACAATATAAGAAATGTAATATATTATTGTAACGAAATACAAACCTATAAATTAAATACTTATAGCACTATAAGTCTTTACCGTGTTCCGGAAGTATAATTTTAATATCTTTATTTTTCATTATGTAGCGAATAGGAATATAAAAACGACTAGCACAAAATTGACATTCTCTCATATCTAAGTTCAATACTTAGATAATAGTGTTCACATTACTTTAGTTTCTAATAATATCCGATGAAAGCCCGATAAATTTCACGATTATCTAACTATAGTAATTATCGTTTAATAACAATTATTTAATTTGGCAACATTGAAAAAAAAAATTTAAGCGTTCTCAACCGTATTACTAAAAATGGCGTTTAGAATCGTATTTTACCGAACGCGAACTTCCCGCAATATTTGGGCAAAAGTCATACTTTGACTTTGCCCGGCAAATCTATCGTTGTAATCATTGATTCAAGCACAAGTATAATTAATTGGGTATAGCTAGCGATACTATGCATTTGAGTATTCCATAAATAAAAATAAAGTAAAATAAACAATTAAAATAATATAAACCACTAATATTTACTACATTTATTAATTTTAGTATTACACATTATATAAAATAAAAATTATCGTATAAATAAAATAAATTGTACTATACTATTGTCATAGTAGTGCCTATTGCTATGGTAGGTAGCAATATTATTATATTAATTAAAAATTTATAAAAATCATAAAAAAATGTATTAATAAACTAATTATTTTCATCAAATAAATTGATCATGTAAGATAAAAAACAGTACGTAACTAATACTAAAATATGTGATCATAAAAATTAGATAAAAAATGTAATTTTGAGATATTTATGTATTTTAATTACAAATATTTTATTAACATTAAAATAGTTTTGTATATATTTTGTTGCTAGCCCATATGTAGTCGATCCATTGTATTTTGAACTACAAAAAATATTTTAACGAATTTTCATCGTTGTACTCGATGGCATTTCGTTATGTTGGGCACATGTTTTTAGTAGTAGGCAATTAATTTATTGTTCCTTGTACTCAAATATCTGGTTTCTGGAGGTATCAGTAATCATTAATAACCGTTATCAATCCATATTATATTCATTATCGCTCCTCGCAACGCTTTGACCCAATTATATGTTGAACAAGTCAGTTTTATCCTGGAAAAATCCAAAATACGACGTAAAAAATAACTAAATGACATGACTTAGATTGCGTTTTGCTCAGGTATTACTGAGATGTTTGCGTGATTTTGAATTTGGCTCGTATAATAATATATAATCCAATACTTTGATTTATTAAAAAAAAAAACAATCCTGAATGTGTTTTTGGATAGTAATGTAGCATATTATATTATGTACATACAGAATACTTTGGAAATAATATTATTATAATAATTCACAGTGTTCGCACATACATATTATTATTCAGAAAATCCGAATACGCGTTTTTTTTACGTAATATTAAAAGTTAGGCCTAACCTATTGATTTTGTTTATTTTTTAAAAAATATTTTATCCAATAATCATATGCAAATCAGAATCATCTAAAATGTATCATTCATTATATATATTTTTAAATGTATACATTAAAAAAAAAATACGATCATGTCATACCATCGAATATATCATAGTTAAACACCAACTATCATTATCGGTGAAATATCAATAGTTGTTTAATTTACTAACATTGACCTCTGCGCAGTAAAATGTACATAATAATATAAGTATATGCCTAAACCGCTTTATAAAAGCATACTTCTTATTTAACGTTTTGTTTTTCATTGGTAGGGACAGTATTAATATTCAACCAACAGTCGTGCTGTTACAATGGCAATAAAAATAATTGACTTTGAGACCCCAATCTGATATCTTTTACTATTGTATATTATACTTTGTTGATAGAAAAATATATTCAACAATTAAAAATTTTAATTCCATTGTAATATTATGAATACATAATTATAATGTTATATACGGTATAAATTTGTTTTGTGAAACGGTAAAATTAAATTCCTAGATATGGGTACAGTTTGACTTAAAAAATAAAACGAAACCAATAATCGAAAAATAACGAAAAACAATAAACATGGTATAAATGTTTATAACATAATGGTGTGTTTTTTTTACGCTGTACCAAAATACCATAATGATAATTATCATCGTTCTAATTAATATTTCTATTTTATTCGTTTCTTTTTTAACCTTATAAGTATGACCAATTTATTCTTATTTTTTTATATAAATATTAAATACACCTACCAATTTATTTTTTATTTCTCCGACTCAATTAATTATCATGTTTATGTTTAGTATTCCATCGGTGTTTACAATTTTTTTTTAACGCCAAACCTAAAAATTAAAATAACGTTTATTGCAGTGAAATTTGACCATGATGAAATCAATTTACGTTTGAATGTACACTAATGTTAAACATTAGTTAAACATTGTATAACGTTTAATAGGTTACAGAAAACCTATAAAATATTTCAAGTTTATATTTTTATTCAGTTTCAGCTCTGTTGTTTTATACATTTTTAGGTTATCTTAATTGCAATACATCTACATGCATATTTTCAACATTTTTATTGCAATTCCCGAACCCGGCTATTATATAAATATAATATATGTATATATAAGGAGATTTACCGAACATGTTCACCCCAATTTTTCATTTAATAATCAATTTTTTCAAATTCTGATTTTTAGAAGTTTTAAATATATTTGAAAACCTTATTTTTAAATACTTGAAAATTTTCCTACAACTTAAGAAGTGCTCTGTGGAGATATAAACTTCTATTTTCCAAATAGAACCCCCCTTTTCAATAGTAAATTATTAAGTGGTTAATTTTTCTGAAAACTTTAACGTATTAAAATATTTGAACGAATAGTTTTTGAGTTTGTGAGTTTTTGAGTTTGAGAGATTTAATACTTTATGTATTTAGAATGATATGTCTTAATAATGGATTTAGAAGATATGGGAATTTGATCATTTTTTAGTAATTATAATATTTATAATTTATGAAAGTCTAAGTATAATAAATACTAGATCTGATAATATTACATATAACTGAAAAACTACTCGTTCAAGTTTTGAATTAAATACATCAAAAATGTCAAAAAAATTATATATTAAATAATTTATAGTAAGAAAAGAGGGTTCTCATTTTAAAAAAGGAAGTTTGTATTGCCACCGCCCACACCTTAAGTAGCACAAAAAATCTCAAGGATCTGAAAACATAGAAAATCCGAAAACCGTAATTTGAATAAATTCGTTATTAAATGAAAAAATGGTGAATCGTGCTTGGTGAATCGCCCTGTATACCTAGTTCTGCAGTCTTTATTAAAATACCTATCCCATCTGTCTATAGTTGTTTTTAATAATTTGATATTAAATCGGTATATTATACAGTTCAGCACGTGTATTCAGATAATAATATATTTTCTCGTTTCACTGCTATTTAAACATATGGACTTAAATGTTAATATGATATAGGCGTTATTGGTAATTTATTACATTATCATGTAGGTTACCTAACCGAGGGCCATATCGCCGTTTCCACTCACTCTTCGGACCGTTTTTTATTTTTTATTTTGTTCACCTGCATTAATTAAGCGCTTCATTGGCTCTCAACTCTGCACGACTTATAATACTTAGGCGTACGTTATTTTTTTGACCTCTAACACGCTATTTCCGTCGTTTGATGATGGTGTAATTATTTTACGAATATGTAAAATATACGTAGATAATTCTATACAAAACCATAATAAGGTATCAGTTTTAAAATTATATATATATATATATATAGATACGTGTTACATGTATTTTTTAAGAGTTTATTTCTCGATATTTAGTTTATTTGGGCAGTGAAAAAACATAAAAAAGTCCCGTTTACAGCCCACAAATCTAGCCCAGAAATTTGGCTATCGAACGATTGGGGACGAATTTACGCGTGCAACGGTGCCATATCATATTTTATTTTATTATTATTATTTTTTTTTGGTAAAACGATTGATTTTAAATTTAGACACATTTGATACTGTATTAATTTAAGAAAAATATTTTTATTTGAATTTATTAAAATTAAAATATAAGTGTCATAGGTAGTGAACAATATTATTAATTATAATAATAATATATATTTTAAAAATAATTTCCTTATAATAATAAATGTATATAAATAAAATACACAAATAAAAATATTCTAAAAAAAGTCAAAATCAAACCCTGGATAATAAAGTGTTCATATTTCTTTATTACCTAATAATATCCGGTGAATCCGATGGAAGCCTGATAGGTAATTGATAAATATCAACAAATTATCGTCCAATAACAATTATTAAATATAGTAACATTGGGAAAAAAAAACTCGAGCGTTCTCAATTGTGTTATTAAAAATGCCGTCTTCAAATCACAGTTCTCAATCGTATTTTACGAAAAGTTTGACTGGAATAATTGTACGTAAAAGAAGTATTTTTTTCAATTTTCCAGTATATAATTTCATATAGAAAATCACAAAACTATATCAAAATTTAATCAGTTTTCACTTAATATTTATTGTCAAATGTTCATCGTCGAAATCTTGCCCATTTTGGGACATACAGATCTTCGTTAGGTATAACAGGTGTCGTTAGCTAAGTACCTACTCATCACACTACGAACTTACATACGAATTCAATATTTCCTACAATAACAGTTCCATATGTTTTGTACAGACATTATAAGTATTTTTTTCATTTTGGGTGATAAGAATATTATCACAATTTAACACAAAATGAAGTGTTTCTATCGCAAAGTTTTTGAGAACTTTTATTGTAAAAAATGTTGACATTCAAAATACATCTTGTTATGGATTAAAAATATTTTGCGGTTTTAACTCACACCGAGTGTGCAGTATTTTGCTATACACGATGAATCGATAAAGTGAGCGATTTTCGTCCGCAGCAAACGAATTGCGTGTCAAGATCCCTTTTTCATATGAATTGCGTCCTGACGATATTTAACAACTACACTAATAATTGCGTCCGATGTAAATAATTATTTTCCTTCCTATTTAATACAGACTTAGCACTGTCAATATTAACATTAGACATTATATTTCAAAAGGTAGATTATTAAAAATATTATTTTCTTCGTTAATTAATCAACTAATTATAATAAAAATATATATATATGGAAAGCTTCACAGCTATTTGTTGTCCATATAATTGAACCTGAATACACTGTCCATAAAAAAAGAGTAAAGTCGCAATCGAGGGCTATATATGTATTTAATATATAATCTGTAAATGTTTGTTATTTTTCAATTTGCGGTAAAATTGATGCTATATCGTCGGTAAAACAGTTTTTTACATTTTCAGGTTTCAAAAAGGGGAAACCAAAAAAATATTTTTAAGCAATTACTTATTTCTGATTTTAATTTATATTCATTACTCAAACCTAGAGCTTGTATTTGTCTCCACCAACTCTAATCTATGTTTAATCGACATCATTCTAATTCGAAGGATGGCCAAACAAATAAGGCTACCGAGTGAGAAGTAATTAGAATAGACGTATAGAAAAACCGGGACACAATCTGTATGTCACTAATCTCGATTTTTATATCGGAGACGTAATTCGTAAACACCCTTTTTGTCTACTGACCACTTTGGAGTCGAAATCAAAAGTAAATATGTGGTTTTCGCGGATGTAACCACTACTGAAATAATAATAATAATTTTCGTAGAAACCGTCACTGCGTCACCCCTCTTTCGCCCACCCACCTGTGGACTATTATTTTAATGACCTCTATATATCATAATATTATATCGAAGACTTGCTTCATGAAAACCGGTAAA
>JACXSJ010001191.1:81312-101122 GCA_014851325.1 Pentalonia nigronervosa
ATATATATATATATATATATATATATATATATATATATATATATATATATATATATATTATGCCAACGTCGTACACAAAAACAACGATACAAAAATTAATAAATTATAACTTCGTCCACGTGACTCGTATTACACATTTTACAAAAAAAAAAAATAAACACGTGTAACATAATATTATTTGGTTTTTAATAGTACATAATATTCTGCCGTGTATTATGAATCGAAAGAAAAAACACGTTCATCACTTCGCTGCGCGCATCTCTTCGGTTTATTTGATCACTGTCAATGACTTTCTGCTAACAACTTTTGACGACTCGTATTATTTTAACGATCACCTGTTGCTATAAAAGAAGGTATTATTTTCTGAGTAAGATGATTTTGGAAAAATATAATCGAGATATTATTACTATATAGAGAGACAGTGAAAAATTCAGTTTTCCATTATCTGAATGCGCGCGGCGGAGGAAATGTCACGTTTGCATACTATGTTTGTTTTCTATATATTATGTTGTTAAGCTTGCCTTTGTTCGCATCATAAAATAAACGTTTGAGTTAGTCGGCACTTTACTGTTGTAGTTAAAGGAAGATATTTAGAATTTGGTAATACTTGACGGTAGGTATCCAAATAGAACGGATCTTATATAAATCGATATTAATATATTATACTACATACCACCCAAAAACTTTAACTGACGCGTAAAATATCTGCAACAAACCTCTATTATGTTATCATTACATAACATCAAATGATATAGTATATAAAATTATTATAACGCCCTTTAAACAACATTCACGTGTGGATAAAAGTTTCCGAGTCTGATAAAAAATTCCTTGTATTATTTTAATGATTACCTATATAGGTGGTAGTGATTGAATTGAGGAGGGATGTTAAAAATATTTAAGTATATACCTACTCATGTTAATATTATAATATCCGGATCAATAAAATACATTTAAACGTTCGTGTATGCACATTTATTTTACACCTATGCGCATCCCCCTTTCTATTTTTTTCCTAAATCAAGCACTTGTCTATGAGAGGGATTATTTTTCAACTAAAATGATTTTAGAATAATATTACTGAGACATTTTTATTATTATGGAGAGAAAACGGTAGACAGTGAACAGTTCGATCTCCTATTATAATATATTTATTTAAATGCGTGCAACGAAGGAAATGTCACGTTTTCGTTTGTTATCGTATATATGCGTCATGTTGTTTGTTGAGTTCGTTTCCGTCTTTGTTTGCATTGCAATACAAAAGTTTGAGTTGGTCGGTACTTTATTGTAGTTGAGGGAGGACATATTTTGGAATTCGGTAATACGATACATCCAAATAAAAACAACTTTGACATGACCAACATTGGAAATAAATGACCGTGATACATTATACTAGTTCAATAATAGCGAACTTTTATGTACCCGCGTATCAAATAAAAATGTCGGTTCTATTTTATTTTCCGTGTGTGTCAACTAATTTGATGACCCTTTTTATAAACTTAAAAAATTCCTATATCCATGCCTTGAATGATAAAAACCAACTCAAACATTATATTACTAAAAAAATTAAATACATTAGAGTATTAGACACTAAAACTATAAATAGCACATAACTATTGAAATTTGTAATTTTTTTTTTTTTTTGAACAGTCAGTTGCGTGCGCCATTTAAAGATCGTGCGCGTGTCATGGGTTCGCCATCTCTATACTAGCTAAATAATCCAGCTTCGCACGTCTGTTAAATAATCGATTTGTATATATATATATATATATATATATTGGTTTTTTATTATAATTAAACTATTTTTAAAACCTAACAATGTAATACACGATAATTTTTATAATTTAACTTAACTTAATAATAGATAACTCGATAGAGTATTTGAAACGCAACTTTGTGAAAAACGATCATTAAATTATTTAAAAGACAAGCTAAAAAAACCGTAACCTTTAAATGCAATACTCCTCCCCTATCAGACAAAAAAATGAAAAATCGGGCGACGTGATGACACCCAAGAAAGTATTTGGAATAACTCTGTGAAAATAAATTGTAAAAAAGTTCAATAGTGTCGTCAGAAAATATTGGAACATAAAAAATAAGGCATGTTCTTTTATATATTATATATAAGGACTACGTCCAAAAAACGTCGACTCAGTGCTTGTAATGTTTGCATCAGATCTCTACAAAATAATATGTATAACATTGAATAACTTATAATGTGATATCAAAATTGTAAACGCCCTTTAAACAACATTCGTGTGGGTCAATGATGTTTTCGAGTCTTGTTATTTAGACGCATAGTTGAAATGTGATAGAGTTTATCTAATTTTTATTTTAAAACCGCCAATTAAATCGTATATTGTGTATAGGCGCATTCATAATCATTATAAATTAAATCATTTCGCCGTATAAAATTGTGTATATTTTATAACAAAATAAATTCGTATAAAAAAAAAGTGGAACTATGTTATTTGAGTTTGGTATTATGCAAGATTTAAATATTCATGATTCTAATTTACTTTTCATCTACAATGCATGTATCTACAATCAAGGACCAAAACCATATCAGTCTATAAAATGTATAAAAGCAATAATTAAATTTATTAATATAATATAGAGCTCGAGCAGTATATCTATTATGATAGTTAAATATAATAACTTTTCGTCGTTAAATTGTTGTCGCAAATTATTATACATCTCTAAAATCAAAGTCAATGACGTATTCAAGTATTATTATTTAGACCCATAGTTGAGCTGTTTTTTACTTTATTATAAAATCGTCAGTTAAATCCTTGTATCTATATGTACAGGCGCATTTGTTATAAATTACATTTCACTGTATAAAATAATTGCATTTTATATAACACAATATATATAATAGAACAAATTTGTAAAAATAAACACGTGTCGAACAATGTTATATTAATTGAATTCAGTCGTATTATTATGCGATATTTCAATATTTACGATTTTTATTTCCTTTTTGTCTTTATCTATAATACTTATCTATATAATCAAAGACAAAAACCATATCGATTTATATACGTATAAGACCAATAATTAATAGTATATAGCATAACCTATAAGGGCTTGAAATGAAATAAAAATGTTCGATTTTAAATTAAATTTCTGTTATCCGATATTAGATTTTTCTGATTTCAATAAAAAAAAAAATATATTATATATTTATATTAAAATGTTATGATTTTTATATTATTGATCTATGTTGTTTTTACATTTCAACAAATACTCAGTACTTAGCAATAAACAATATTATAGACCTGTTGTTGGCTAATGTTAAATTTTAACTTTTAATCACATTTGTTTTAAATTTAAAATCGATTTGAACATACAAATTTAAAAATTTTAATTATTTTGATATAAATGATCTAGGTGATTTAAATGATTTCAATATACATTTTGAATATTATTCACAAACATTTTGAACTTCTACAATATTTAAGATTTTTATTGATATTTAAAATTAATTTCCATTATATTTAATAATTATAATAATAATAACTTTTGTATTTTATTTTTCGCCATGAAATAAATAATTTTTGTCACAAATTGTTCACCTCCAAAGTTATCTAATATTATAAACGAACGAACAGTAACAGCTCACCAGTACACAAAAACATAATGATATAATTATCGTTTTGCTCATTATACCACGTGCGAGCTAGAAGGTTCCTAATAATTATTATTTATAAATTTGTTATTAAATTCTCTTTACTCTCGGTTTGCGCGCGGATGACGTACAAAAATAAACGAAACATAAAAATATGATCAAACGTTATTATATACTAATCGATTTCTGACGCTTATAACGCGATATAAATAATTCTGAAATCCTGTAAAATTGTAATTTATTTGACTACGCGTTATGTGCAAGTATCAGTACAATAACTAATAAACTAAAAAACTTATTTAAAAGAGTATATACATAATATTATATGTTATCGATTTAAATTCACGTGATAATAGTCGTGGAATACGTCGGATGATTTTTTTTACTCGTCAATTGTTTTATGATTCTCGAATATTATTGAGTCAACTGAAAATAACAGATATATAATACCATAATCATATTATAATGTATACCTACAATAAATTTGAAATCGGTAGGTTTACAACCTATAACATATACGACACGATTGCGTATATTTTATTATATTTTTAGTTGTATTTAAAAAAAAAAAAAATGTATATTTTGTTATTAATTCAAAAGAAACCGATATATGTTTTCAATGGTAAAAAAATCGTTATACTCTAGGAATGTAAATAGTTAATGTATATATATTGCGATAAAACCGTGAAAATGGACTAAAAAAATCGGAAATTATATGCCCTTAAAAAATTCACTCATTTTCCCAAATTACCAACGTGTTTAATGAGTTCAATTGAAGATTTTGTTCCCATGTGTATCACGTAAATTAATCAATATTTCAGATTGTTTTTTGGTATTCATTAAATTATTTTATTAGTGATTAAAATAAAAATTTTAAACATTCATTTGAATATTTTTTAATTTATTTTTCATTAACAACTGTTCAATGATAAATTAATATTAAAATTTTAGTAATAAAATATAACACGTTTTCATCTGTTTTCATTTTACACCGTGGACAATAAATTGAGCAGTATAAAATTTTAATGGTGCCTATAGATATGTGACATTATAATTTTAAATTAGTAGTTACTAAAATGAATTACAAAATTATACCACTCATAAATCGAGACCCGCCTATTAAAGTGGGCCTCAAATAAGTCAATTAACCTTATATAGATTCAAATAAGCGGCGACTAAACTGCAGTGTCGGATTTAAGGGAAAAGCCAGAGGGGCCTGGTTAGCTGTGCTGTATAACATGTTAAATAATATATAGTTGTGGCATAAAACGTATGGTTACGAGTAACTTATATTAATACATAATTGTAATCTTTTACATTTATAACTTATAAGTACGTACACTTATTGTACAACATTATAATTACTAATGCAAAAGTCTTTTATACTAATAACTAATAAGAGTGTTTTTTTTTTTTAAAAATATGCAGTTTTTCATTAAATTTGTTTTGAAACATGTTGGCCTTTTCCCACAAAATCATAGATCCACCTGCACTGCTAAATTGTATTAAATTGTCAATATTTCAGATTGTTTTTTGGTAATCATTTTATAATTTAATTTATGATTAAAATACAATTTTTTAACATTTATAGTTTTAAATTTATTTTTAATTAAAAACTGTTCAATGTTAAATTAATATTAAAGTATTTTAGAAACAAAATATAACAAATTTTTATTTATTTTCATTTTTTACCACGGATAATGAATTGGGTAGTACAAAGTTTTAATGGTCCTTAGAGTTTAAATGTGACGTAACAATTTTAAATTAGTAGTTACTATAACGAATTACAAACTTAATTTTCTTAACTACTTCATACTTACAGATGATGTACATTTAAATTAGTAATATTTAAAAAGTATTTAAATTAGGGCTTGTGTTTGAAAAATAAAATTTTTTTTGTATTATCTACAATCTAAAAGTTATACAATTTTTACGTTTATCGTTATTTATAAATAAAGCGTTATACAAGTTGTGCGTTTATTGTTATTCAGAATTTAACCGTTATACAACTTTTCGTTAAATATCTAATGAGGGGGAGAATGACCCGGGTATAAAATATAATACATTTTTGGATCGATCGCTATAAGATAAAAATAAATTGTTTGGAATAAATACTTCTACGAAACTAAAATTATAATCTTTAGGTAAATGGATTTAAAATTATTATATTTTGTTTAATGGTATATCATTTATTTTATTAATTGTTATATTTTGTTGTGCGATATTTAATTATTTTTGTTAACCATTTTCCGCTTTACCTAATTACGTTTACAAATTTCAATTGTTGTTTTGTCATACATAGCGTTTACAAGCCTTGACTTAAATACATAACAATATTTCTTTGAAGTTTTTGAATACTTTTCAAATGAATGTATTTGTATCTGCGATATTTAAATACAATTTTCAAAGTATTTTTCACAAGACTGACTCTAGGTGCATTTGTATCCAAAACAATGTATACATGTGGATGGCGAGTAGCTGCTATCGAACATAATATGATATCGCACAAACGGTGAGTACAGACTTCCACAATGCAAAA
Source organism: Pentalonia nigronervosa (assembly GCA_014851325.1). Taxonomy (NCBI): domain Eukaryota; kingdom Metazoa; phylum Arthropoda; class Insecta; order Hemiptera; family Aphididae; genus Pentalonia; species Pentalonia nigronervosa. The sequence goes on from JACXSJ010001191.1 coordinate 87,483, forward strand.
CGTTGTGTAATATATTATTACAAAATCGCAGCGGCGGGTACTCGCGTTTTGTAAGGCCAATAAAATATTATGTTCGCACATAATAGGTAGCTGTAGACGACTACGATATTCGGTGATCTTGCACCGGCGATTCAGTTTTTCAGAATTTTAATTTCAGATTTACGTTTTTTTTTTTTTATCTTTGTCCCGATAATCCAACACGGGTAATATTTATATAGGTGGGTTGAACTCAAAAATATGATCTCGAACCGAACTTTTTAATCGTATGTCGAACCGAACGATGTGATTGATGTGTGATGTGTGATGTCAAACTTGAACCAAACACGTCGTTCAACGTCGAACTACTGAACCAAAAGCAAATATATTTTCGTTTAATACAGAACTGAACTCGAACCGAGATTTTGAATTAAATTTCATTTAGGTTAAACCGAAAAATAAAACATTTTTTGTTCGATCCGTCTGACGTGTTTGATTTTTTTTTTTGGGGAGGAGTTCATACATGATTTTTTCGAAATTTGGATTAATTATAGAGTTTCGAACTTTTTGTTTGAATACGTTTTTTTAAACTAAATTTTAATTTTAAACTCAAATCGTTCATCTAAAGTTTGTTTCGATGTTTTGAACTTTGAATGATTTTTAAACACCTCTAGTGGTATTATGTTATGAGTTAATGACGTATGAGCGTTGATGGATTTAGTGTCAAGCAAAATAGCTATAATACATAATCGCGGCCTAAAAATGCGTCAGATTTTCGTAGGCGAAATACCGTATAATAAAATTTTACCTATTTTAAATTCCCAAGTTAAGTGTAAAACGTACCATTATTGTATATCCACATGTGAATGCCGATTTTTTCGAAAACATTATCGTTAATTATTAATTATTATATTATTTACTAAATATACGCAAGGCAATCGTGTTATTGAAGGTATCTCATTTTCGAGAATTTAAATAAAAAGATTTATAAATAGTATAATGTATGCACCTAAACAATATATTATTAGTCATTTTGTAGGTAATATGGTTTTAGAATTTTTATTTAAATAAAGATACATTTTTTCTGAGGTTCTGTTAGAGATCGTGGTTTCCACTTCATGTGTTTCACGATGTATCTCATTATTTTTGTCATCCTTATTACTTTTTGTTTTTTCTTCGCGTAAACAAATTGTTATATATTTCAATAAAAAAAGGAATATAAATATATACATTTCTTGATTTCGATAAGTAGATAGAAAAAAAAATGATCACAGGGCCGTAGAATAAAAATATATGTAAAAATCTTAGATTTACCATACTGCTATACTGTTTTACATGCAATCATAATATTTACTATTGGCAGTCTTGTAAAATATTTGAATACTTTTATAGTATTTAGAAAACACGTTTTAAATTAAGTATATTTTATATACTGTTTTAAATACTGTCTTGGACGTACTTTATGTATTTGAAAGTCATACGGAATATAATATAGATTGAAAAATTTTCTACCTTGGACCGTAAAAATTAAATTTTCTATCGACAGCTATAGCTATAATGGTATAAATCAGGCTTTGCAGGATATATAATATTACCGCGGTATAATATGATATATTTTGTCGACAATTATACCTACTCACGCGTGTCCACATTTATTTTAATAGGCAGTAAATTGTAATATAGATACGAGTTATTCGTCTGTACGTTTTATCATTTCATTTATAAATGTCAACGTATAAGTAATATATTTTGATGCACACTCGTAATTTGTCCAATTTAATGACAACGAGCTGCCATAATAAAAAATGGTGAGCCGGTAATCATCTTGTCCGTGGGAATCGAAATTAAAGTTATTTGTTCTCTGCAGGCCTACCGCCTACGTAATATATTATTTAATATTATTATACAGGATGAATCTATTACTGATGTAGTCCGCACTCACGTTCTTCGAAAATGTACACTACGTTTTTGAAACATTGTAAAACTACTATATTTTTATTTTTATTATTTTATATCGTTATATGATATTTTTTAGATTTTTATTTTTTGCATTGACAACATAGGCACATTATTAATTTCATATTCGGTAGAAGGAATACTGTTTTGATAAACTAATAACTTGGTAAACTCAAACTTCAAACTATTACACTTATAAAAATGTTAAACTATAGTTAAAGTATTTACAATTTAAAAGAATGGATCTACTCTTATATATATACGTATATACTTATAACTACTTAACAATAATATATAAATAAAATTGATTTGTATGCATCAAAATGTTCAAAAAAATAATTTTCTGAGGAATATTAAATTAAAACCGCATGTTGGCGTTCAAAAAATTAAAAAAAAACTCTAAAAAAATTAATAAATAAGTAATAAGGGTTTGTATTTTAAAAAATTTATTTTACGCTATTTACAAATTAAACGTTATACAATTTTCGCGTTTATCGTTGTTTTGTCGTTTATCGTACTTTTAAGTATATGGATTTCAAATTATTTAATTTTGTGTTTTTTTTTTGTTTAATAATATTCTATAGATTTCGTTTTGCGTTATGTTTTGTTTAATGATGCATTGTATATTTTTTTTTGTGGTATTCAATTATTTTTGTTTACCGTTTTCCGTTTTAATTGCGTTTACAAATTTCAATCGTTTTTGTCTTGTATAACGTTTTAATGATCACGTTGTTATAACGTTTGCAAACCTTGATAGGTACATATAACAATATAACTGTATAAATTAAATAATCGCATGTAAAAAAAATATTTTCAAAAACGTTTTTAAACTTATATTGGAGTCTTAAATTAAAAAAAAAAAGCTGTATAATGTGACATTTATTAATACATCTGCAGTATAACTAATAAGATTATGGGTCGACTAACAATAATAATCGAATAATACTTCGTTGTGAACGGATCCGTGCTATAAGCTCTGCACACTGTTCGCAGTGACCATTTTCGACTTTTGAAAAAAGTTTAGGACCTAATACGTGTATTGTAACTATTGATTATATATTAATGTATCACATTATAAATATATCGAGAAATAAAATGTATGTAAATAGTTGAATATTTTTGTTGCGCGCACACATTGTTGTAGGAGTAATCAGTATTTCAGTTTAATTGTCATTTCACTGTAAACATTGCTTTCTAGGAATTTTAAGACACAGGATGATAATATATTATAGTCGACGTTAACGTCAATATTTATTAAAAAACGAAATATAAGGATTTTTTTAAAATATAGTTTTTAGACATTTTATCTGCACGACTGCACATCGCATATAAAATGAAATCAAAACAGCCGATTTATGTGTACCTATAATGAAATATTATATTATAATAGGTGCAATCCACGCCATCGCCTTACAGTCAGTATACCTATTGTTATTTTTATTATGGTATGGTATAGTTAAGTGTAGACAATACGATTCGATAAAATATTTATCTCATCCTGTAATAGCTACTTCGAGGCAATTTGGGCATCTTCTATATTTGTTTGATATTGCAGGAATAAGGAGATCGGGTAGGACATAACAACGTGTTCCATTTTTTGAGATGCCATATGAAAGGAAGTCTTTCATGCTCCATTCGAAAAACGAATTTCCAGCCACGTCTTCCGTATCCAGTTCGGATTCTGGTTAAGATGATGACCAAGTAATAAATGTATAGGTATTTTAATAAAATTGAAATACTGTAGAAAACGGATAAAGTAAATGCACAATACATTCATTATTCTAAAGTACAGTTGAACCTAAATTGGGTGGTAAACGAATAATATTTAAAATTCGAAATCGAGTTGATAGATAGCGAAACGTCTATTATTGTATATTTCCATTTTAATGCCGGTTTTTTCGAGAACATTATGTACATCGTTGATCATCATCCGCATAGTGTTATTGCGCAATATATAGTTTTCACGAACATTTTTGAAATATTTATAAAGTAGTATATAATGTCCTATAAACATATTAACAATTAGGTACTATTCATATAGGCGTAGTATGGTTTTTGTTAATTTTTATTTAAATATAAATATATTATGTTAGATAAGTATAGTCACCTAGATAAAAAAAATGTCTGCGTGATTAGAAAATGATTGCCTTTCATCATGCCACGCTTAAAAAGCATTTCTCCAGATCTTCCACTTGTCCAATTCGGATTCTGTTATAATGATAATATATGATGGCCTGCAAGTTTTCATTACAATATATTATCAAAATACGTCAGAAATTGTACAAAAATAATATTTATACACAGACCTATTGCAGTTTTATAATGGAAAGTATAAAACCCGAATTGGGTAATAGGAATAATATAAAAAATTCGACTTAAAAGATATGTGAGGGGGGGGCGGTTATAAAATAAATAATTAAATATGTTCTCGTAAGTTTTACGTCAGTTGGATTGACGTTATATTCTTTCGGTATTTGAGAATACCGGTGGCAACTATTCCGTGTGATTCGGTAATAATTACCAAAAATATACCGTTGATACAACGATAGCGGTGGTAATAACGAATACCAGATACCGCTCACTAGATATCGACACCAGCTCGAATTTCATATCGATATACCTACATAATATTGTCATACTGCACTATACAATATTACTGGTATCGAAATATAATAAAATACATTTGTACATTTTCCTGATACCAGATATAATATTATGCTGTTTTTTTCACGCACAAAAGTCATCGTCGGTGCACACAATTTAAAAATAATAGTATAATATTAAAAAAAAAGTAGGTACGATATTATGATATTATTATTGTGTTGCAGGACGTAATATAATGGGTATTACATTTTACAGCGACCGCAGCATTGGCGTCGATCCGGCGGCGGCGTCGGCCAATCGAGAGCGTCCGTCATCAGCGCATCGCCGTCGATGCCCGGCGGCAGCGGTGCATGACGATGCACCGTTATTGTTATAGGCCTATATAATATTATTATTATTGAAAATAACGAAACGTTGAAAAACCGAAGGAGAAGCGACAAAGAATACATCGATATAATGACTAGGCAGGTGCGCTCGTTACAAGATTTATGTATCCTACAGAGGACGGAGACGGAGAAAACACATTTTTGAAAATTCGGCCGCCGAGGGTGGTTGGTCGGCGTCGGAATGCGCCGCGGGGGTGGGTCCTCGGGGGGGGGGGGGGAGAGTTTCGTGGAAACAACCGCCCATAATATATTATACCGCCGCCGCTTGGTTATAAATATATATATATAATATTAATATTATTATTATTATTATTACTACAATCGTAGTGATCATCGTTACGGCGGTGTGTTTTTAATACGATAATACGACGGGCGGCAGTAGCGGCGACGTGTAAAATGTTTAGGCGTCGTCTAGGCGCTGCACCGCGCCGTCACCGCCGCCACCCCCCCCCCCCGCCGCCGCACCCGCTCGGGCGGTACTGCCGCAGCTGCGGTGCATATAGCGTAATACTTTTAATTTATAAAACGTGTTTTCAAAAAAGAAAATATAATATAATAGTAACGAGCCGCGCTGCAGCAGGCCGTCGTAATAATGCGGTGTGCTCTTAGGCGCGGTCCGTCGGATTATATATAACATAGTATATATTTTTGACAAATGGGCGCGATGGCGTGCGACCCCGACTCGCCGACGCCGACGGCCTGGAAGCATTGCCGCTCGGGCGGGACGGGACGGGGGCCTTTCACTCCCATTGGCCCGCCGCCTTGGTTTCCTGCGTAGATTATAAAACCCGTATACTGCAGGCGGAGAGTGACGATATAGTGAAACGCGACAAAAATAATAATATATTATAATATTATGTGTGTGCTTTAACTGCCAGTCACACGCCTAAAATGCGCGCACCGCACCCCATACCGATCGACCGCAGTTGCACGTGTGACGGCGGCGGACATTCGCCCCCTCTGGCCCGCGGCGCACATGTGCCGACCGTAAAATATGTCTCCTCGCGACGACTGCCGTGATGGCTTTTCACGTCCGGGCCGTAGATTTATATATGTATATATATATATATTTTTTCCTTTACTCGCTCTCCGTCACTCATTATTTCGTTTTCGTATGTATAGGACCGCACTCTCGAGATTTATGACAGCTGCAGGATAACGAATGCTCACCCGTGCGACAGTGCCGCCCGTATTATTATTATTATTATTATTATCATCATCATCCTTCGTATAATATCATGTATATTGTACACGACGATGACGACGACGATTGCGCCGCGCTCCCGACCGACCGACCGACGCTATGGCGAATTATATTTTTATTATACAATGGCATCCCGTCGAGGGGAACACGAACCGTGCGGGAACAAAAAATATCAAAACGAAACCAAAAAAAAAAAAAATAATAATAATAACGACAACGTCCGCCGCCATTATTAATACGCTCAATTCGGCGGTGCTATGCAGCCGCCACCGTGTCGCGGATAATAATAATAATTTAGTATAATATGACGACGACGATGCGCTGTGTATCCGATACAATAATAAAAATAATTCACAACACGTTGTTTTATTTTATCCGTTTCGGGGGGCCGAGCGCGTTTGCCGAGCGGAGGATAGTAGACGAAATAATATCAATTTATCGTACGCTATGGACGCGGTTATCGGTCAGCCAATAAGATTAATAACCGTGCACCGGCAGGCGTGTAGGATTACCCTTTTTTATTAAAGCATTTTTTTCGTGAAAACTATGCGATAATATAGTAATGATATATATATATAATAATTGAGCGTCCAAAATTTAATTAAGAAATGGTTTGGTTGTGCCCGTGGTGCGTGCTGCGGCAGAATTCGTATACCCATAATACGTATATAATATACCTAGGTATATATGTTATACAGCTGGTTCCTTACCCGCATTGCGGTTGTGGTCATAGGTATACGGTATAATACATTTAATTATATCTACAATAATATATATATATCATATTGATACTGTCGATCTCGCAAGAAGAAAAATAATTGGGTTGCAATTGCCATGCGGTACTATATATACGATGCCCGTAATAATATATTATATCTACAATAATCGCCTTATTCCAATTATATCGCCTATAACATGTATCTAGTATAATATATTATGGTTTTCGTATAAAAGTATTGGGGTCTAACAAAAGATAATAGAATTTTTTATTATTATTTTTTTTTAACATATGCCTAGTAGATACTTAGTTCGACGATAGACGAAAATAATATAATATGTAATACCTTCGTCACGCGAATGGTCCGCATCATGCCATCTCATCGGCCGGGTGAAACGATTAAAAAGAATTTTACGCGTATATAGTTGACTATAACCGCCGCTGCAGCTTAATACTCGTACTATGCTATACGCTTATAATAATAGTTATCGTCTAATAAATGTTTAAAAAATAAATAAATAACTATTTAATTTTTAACGGCTGTTAGCATAAATATAAAATATATTATATATTATACGGCCTACTTAGCTATGCACACAAAGTCCGGAAATGTTTACGCATTTCTCTACGGTGCCGAGGCACACGCAATATGATGCGCAGCTGCACCTAGGTATATAATTATATAAAGAAGATAATAATAAATAATAATATGATATATATTGACACTGTACTGTGCATCGTAAATCACAATGTAGAAACCACGCGTCGTCGTTTATTATAATATTATCGTTCTCGCAGTTAATTGTCGGTACAAAGAATGAAAGAATATATTACTTATATATGTAGGTTTAGATACCTATTAAACGTTAAAAAAAACACTAGTGAAATCGCGGCTCTGGTGCAGTATACATCATAAATGTCAGTTTTCTAGTATATCTATACAAATCGATTCACTAAGCATACTCACCTCCGTTTTTTTTCTTTAATAACAAATTTGTTCGAATTCTGATTTTTTGAATTTTCAACTAATATATTTATGAGTATATTAGTTGAAACATGGACCATAATATTTTTTGCAGTGTTACAGTCGTTTGGTGATACAACTTCCTGTTTTATTTAAAACCATAACCTGTGGAAAGGGGTTTCCATTTTTACTTTAAACTGTTTAGTGGATAATTTTTTTTGAAAATATACCGATATGGATGCGTACAATAATTATAATACTGTGCAATCCGTACTGCTGCAGCTGTGTCCTATAGGATCGTGTTGTTTTACGCTATTTTTTTCATGGCACACGATTCACAAGTACAACAGTAGTTGTATAGTATAATAATGATATATTACGGTGTAAGCAGTAATAATAATATATCTTTTATATGTTTCGCGGCTCACAATAAATCAGCACGTGCGAATAACCTGTTATACGAGTAATAATGTGCAGTTAGTTGTTTTATGATATAATACTAATTTGCCATAATATATTAGTGTATTATTACAATGTGTTATTATAATAATATCATATGTGTAGTCATTATTTTAATGTATACACACCAATCTAACATTATGTATCTAGGTATACCCACCTGTACGATTTATGATAAATATTTAAATAGTTGCATTGATCATATTTCATAAATGACAGTAATCATTTTTACTTTTTATCGATATACCTACACTTACCTATACATATTCAGTTAACAACTATAATCTTATCTTTTATTACCGGCATATCGCATATATTATATTAATATATAAAATTTGACCGTATGGCATACATAATTAAAATTGCACGTTCTTGTTTATTTTATACGAAGAATTGAAGTTATAAATGTAGGTCCACACTATACACACCAATTATCATAATTACGATAAATATATTAGAATTTATATTAAATTTGACATTAGTTTCATTAAAAAATAAATAAACAAGACGATTTATCTTTAAACTAATAGGTAATCCTATTATTGTCTTAACGTTAAAATGAACAAAACCTACATTTTGCATTGACAAATTTGAAAACTGCAAATTAATGTGAAGTGTATAGATTGTAGTCGACTATACATAAATACATGATTGTATATTATTCAAGGAATATCAGAAATTAATTTGTACAAATAAAATAATACTATAGTTCTGAAGGCTTGTCATAGCAGGTACCTATTGAAGTTAAGTTGATTTTCTACAACTCAATTTCATAATATAAAATAAATAACATTATAATGTATACATTTTTTGCATGATGCGTCTGAATATTGTTCTGTAAACGGTTTTTTTTACAAGAACATAATTTTTTATTTTAGGAAGTCGACTATTTAAACCAACGAACAACAACAGTTTGTATTAATAATAAAATAATTATATGTTGTGGTGATAACAGCAAAGGGTCAAAATATTTTACAAATTTCTAGTACCTACCTACTGAATTTGAATAATCGAGGAACAGGTAAATTGCGTCCCCCAAAAAAGTCCACGTACACAAAGTCAAAGTAGATTGCGGGCAGGATGTTTTTGAAAAGTACTTAGGCACGTAAATTGCGTCACGGGACATTTAAAAACAAACATGTGAAATGACGCATAATTATGGGTGACCGTAAGCTGCGGCCCAATATACTTTTTCGATGTAAACTGCGTCCCGGATATTTTTTATATTAAATAGTATGTTATAAATTTATAACTAATATTTTCCTTCCCATTTTATCAGACTTAGGGCTGTCAATATTACTGTTTAATATTGGTATGGTTAAAAATATTGGTTTTTTTTTCATCACTTTCTTATTAAAATTTAATTTTTAATTAATTAATTATTTATTTTATTAGTCTACATTGAAGCAGATAGACATTTAAATGACGAGATTGTCTGACAAATTCAATTTGGGCTATTTTTTTAATTTCTAATTCTTCCTATTTTTTTAATATATGCTTCTTTTTTCATTGTTCTTCTGTTTCTGATGTCTTGACTCCGTAACGCTAAGTATAAGCATTACTTCGAATATTTTTTTAAATTTCTATAAAATTAAAAATATTCCAAGAAAAAATGTCAGCAACTTACGTACATTGTTATAGGAACCTTTTTATCGTGACTTAACTTACATTTACCGAATATTATTCCTAAGTCAAAAACGAGAGGAAAATACTGATTTTTCATAAAATATTCTTCTGAGGTATTTACGTATAAATAAAAAATACTTAGACCGCAATTTACATAAACTATTTAATATGAAACGCAATTTGCAGTGTATTTGTGTCAGTTAGTATAAAGATTATATATCGAAAATAATTTACAATAAAATACTGAAGGAAACGTCTCATCACGATTAATGTTTACTTCCTTTGGAAATTTGATAAACCCTTATTACCTATTAAAATAGATATTATGGTATTATGCATATATATTTATATACAAAAAACCGGTATAAAATTTGGTTTGACATATTCTGCATAATTAAAGTACAAGTACCTACGTATTAACAGGTACCTATAGTATTATATATACATTATGTGTGTATAATATAGGTCAACTATTTTCGATTGTCACTCGCGTATAGACATATGTGAGTTTGTATTTTACAGTGGTATAAAATTATGTAATATATGAGGTGTTATATTCATAGTATAAAAAAAATATTAGTTATTATTGTTATTGATAAAATTAAAATAAAATATAAATGCATTAGTGTATTACATTTACTACATTATTTTAAATTTAAATTATTTCTAGTTACTTATTAGTATATCAGAATTGGTAGTAATAAAATAATAAATGGTATTAAATTGAAGTTTAGTATTATATACAGTTTATACAGTATAAACTTACATCAAATAATATTTGACTTGATAACTATAGCTTTATAACTATATATACATATTATTTTATGACTTTTGATTTATTTATTTTATTTATTAATTGAAACATGTTTGAAATTCGAGTGAAATGTTTTAAATTGTATACCAGATATCCACATATATTATATCAATATGTGACGACTAAGTTACGATAGTGTGCATTTGCGTCCAATTTTCGATAAACTTAAAATTTTAAATATTCAAAAATTAACTATTGAAACGTCATTTACATTAACTTATACAAATAAAGGTATACAGTGCATGGTGTACAATAATTTTCATTATAATATCACTGTAAAAGATTAATTAATAACTATAATATAATTTTGATAAAATACACTTTTATAAAATGTATTTACGCTTATGGTTTGTTAAAACGTTAACTTTTTTGCGCTTATGGAATATTTATTTTTGCGTTTTTGGGTTGAGTTTGGGTCATATTTTGCGCATATGGGCTACAGCCAAATACCGTGTTTTAACATCTCTAAGGCGCGTGTATTCAACTATACTGAACAGCGCACACGCTAGCTGGTTGGTGCAACGTCCTCTTAATATATTTCGCGTTTCTCTATGCCAATTAATTGTTTATTGATCCTTATTGTTCACATATAACCTGTTGCTACTATATAATATGCACTTCAACAATGCGAGTATCAATTATTGTTCCTCGAACAAACTCGAGTTTTAACAATAGATTTATTCGGAGGCCCGGAGCAAACCAGCAGTTTTTTAACTACTACACAGCACTATCGAGCAGCATACAATTTAAATTAAAACATATTTCGTTAATAATACATTATAAAGGTACGTATTATTGAACGCAGGGAGCACAATATAAGTAACAGTAATAATATAGCGTATCTCACACGTCCTATAATACATATCACAAACCCCAAATTTATATTTTAACTATGATAATTTATACGACGTCGGATTAACGGACATAAATTGTTGAAATTAGATCGCTTGGATATTAAAATATTATTGCCGGAATAAACAGGAATATACGGAATGCACGAAGGTCTCGAATGTTAAAGAAATATGTACCTACATATGGTCTACAGTGTATAGTTTAGTGTGCAGTTCAAAAATAAAAATGTGTAGTACAAATTAAAAAAAAAAATCTATAGAAGTTCCTCTGCGCTGTGTACTTTCAATAGATTTAACTTTCCACAAATAACTGCAAATCGACAAACAAAAAGGTTGAACTGATTTTGGTTGAAAACGTCGAGTTTATTATTTATTTATTATAATATTATATCAAGGACTCAGATTTTAATCCAAAGTGCTTTATTTTTGGGGTGATCTAGGACAATGCATTTAGAGTACATGATTCATTTTATGTAAGTAATAGATACTTGAAAGGTGAAACTTTAATTGAGCATTGTCAAGTCATTTTCAGTTAATATACTGTATAATAGTTTTTAGCAAGGCTGGGCAAGTTAACTAATTTTTTTAATTCGTTAAGTTAATATAGAAAAATTTAAGTTAAGTTAAAGTTAAAAGTTACTTTTCTCTTTTATTTAGCTTGTTAAAAGTTAATTTGAAAAAAAGTAACTTAACTTAATTAAATATAAGTTACTTTCTTTCATGTAAAATTAATTATCATATATTTTTATTAAAGCTTAACAAATAATATGATATAATGGAGGTCTTACTATTTTTTAAAAATGTATATAATTGAATTGTAACAATTACAGTAGGTACTTGCATACTTCAATCAATTATAAAACTCAAAAAACCTCTATGATTACCCCTATGGTTCTATAATATTTCTGTTTAATAATAATATTATATAAATAGTATTTAATTTTTCAGACAATTATTATTTTTTTTTTTTATAAAAAAATAATTTATAAAAATCAAAATATAATTTTAAATCTATGAAATTTATATTAGAATAAATAAATAAACTAACATGATTTTAAAAGAAACCAACTCGGCAACTTAGAAGTTACTTAAAAGAAACAAACTTGTTAAGTTAGAAGTTACTCATGAAAATAAAAATAACTCGTTAATGCCCAGTCTTGATTTTTAGTGAAAATTATGAAATTCAAAATATTATATCAAGCAAAAACTATTGTTTTAATTATATTTTTAATTTAATAGTTTTAAGATTTTTTTCATCCCTACCAATATTGTCAATCGTTCTATATATAAAATCAATAACGTCTTTATCTATCTCTGGCAATTATCAGATGCGGTGTCTTACCGGGATTCAAAAAAATTAACGACTAATTGGTTAGTTAGAAATACATCGTGATTGCATTTATTTATTTATTGTGTGTACCTAATTTCGGTATTTAGTTTTTGTATTATCGTTAGTTAAGGTTAAGATAAAGTGTTATATAAAAATGGCAAAAATTAAACTATCAGTCTCGTCATTGAGTGCTTATAAAAAAAATGATCATTTTTTAAAGGCATTATTGCATTAAAAATGCATTTTTGGTTAGTTGTGCATTTATTTTTTATTTTAGAAAATAACATTTATAATTTATTATTATGTAATATTTTTCTTTTCACGGAACAACATCGTGGTTATTAGCGTTATCTATGTCTAAATAAATACAAAAATCGGTAGTTAGCCTAAAGCGGCGAGACTATAAAATAAAAATCATAATTGATTGATACAACTATTTCAGTAGTCAAATGATAGATTAAATGTTAAAATATATTTTTGATAAATGGAGGAATTTAATGAGCAGAGTGATGGTAATATCAAGAAAGCGTCTCGAGAAGTTTACAGATGTTGTCTGGGATATAAAAAATGCACGAATGCAACGTGAGTATATTAATAGCAGGGCTTGCATTTGAAATCAAAATTTTGTTTTACGTTAATTATAATCTAAACATTACACAACTTTTTCGTTTATCGTTAAAAATAATATCTAATATGCGGATTGGCCCGAATACAGAATATAATACATTCTTGGACTGATCGCTAAGATTGAT
>JACXSJ010001192.1:0-36151 GCA_014851325.1 Pentalonia nigronervosa
GTCTATAAAAAACTAAGACATATTAATCTAAATCATCGCAGAACAAATATAATAAACAAAATAACATTCATTAGTAATATTATGAAACAACTAGAAAATAATCATTTTGACAAATTTGAATATATAAAATAAATTCTAATAAGTTTTTACTGGTCCCATAAATATGACATAAACAAAAAAAAAATAGGACAAGTAGTAACCACTCTGCTGTATAGTAAAAGTCGAGTATACCTCAATAATAAATCACTATAATGCATGTGTTCAATTTGCAATTTTGCAATGAAAAACAATTTTGAACGAAGACGACTGTTAACCGATATCAGGTACTAAACTTATAAGCATTACAAACTCAAATTTTGACAATATTCGTTAAAATCACAAAAAATTACAATTAAATATGTTGTTTAATATTTATAAAATGATATGTTAAATTTAAATTCAATGATATAAAACCATTATTATACAAAAAACGATAATGAGCGAAGATAATCTCTCGGCCTACATTACCAAGTGTATTTTGATATTATTGCTATTAAAATAATTCATTTTACTATTAATAATTATGTTGAATTAATTTTTAGAGAAAACATTAACGTTTAAAATGTCATTGAGTGTATAAAATATCATAATATATTTTAAAAGTTTTAAGTACCCACGAAAAATATTTTTAAATTGCATAAAAATAACATTGTTATTCATTATTTAAATATCTAATTTCCTCAAATTTGAACTTAAAATGTCTATAAAAATCAACCATGTAAATATATTTTTTGGATTTTTTGGTTGCACTATAAAAATCCTTACGAAATGCATTGTTTTAAATTTTCAATCCTTAGCTATAAAATCTAAACATTTTATAAATTTTTGATGATGAATTTTGATCACAAATTTAAAGTTTAAATGCTTATAAAAAAAAATTGTACCTATGCATTTTTAATATTTTTGATCTGTTATTATTATACAACTTGTATTAAATTTTCAAGCATTTTCACCCAATGAACATTTTTTTATTGATATTTATAGAAAAAAAATCTAAAAAAAAAACCGAAAATTCCTTAGGCCTACAATTAGCTCAAAAATTGTCAAAATATTATTTTAATTTTTTTTTTTGTGTATAGAGAATGATAATTTCAAAATTTGTTGTAAATTTAAAATGTCTATGGTTGTTCATTTTTTAATTACACAAAAAAACAAAATCGATTTTTTTCAAAAATTAACTTGGCATAAAAATTCTTGTTTTTCCCCACGTGTTTAAAAATTTTTGGAAATTTTTTACTTTTGACCCTCCAAAATACCAACTAAATTCACTTTTTTACCGGAAAAGATGCTAATAAAGAAAATTGGAGCACTTTACTTACAATCAATACATTTCTTGCTCTACTTAGAATCTAAAAAATTTTAATTACAGTTTTTTAATGCAGACATTTTATTTCAAATTTGGACAAAATTTGATATCTATACAATGATTAACAATTTTAGTGATTTTGTTGTAATTCAAAAATATTATTCTTATTTTTACCCAATGTTTTCGTTAAAAATGTATTTAACCTACTGTATTACATATAATCAAGTAAATTACTTTTATTACAATATAGATATATTATTATTTATTAAATATAACTATCAACATAAGTTGACCGTCTATCTTCGCTCAGAATCACTTTTCGTATCCAATGATTTATCATTGAATTAAAATTTACACAATATATACATTGCAGTTACTTACTCTTTAATTATGATATACACTCGACATATACTCTGTACGAGCAGAATGGTTACCTACTTTGCCTTTTTTCTGATTTTATTAAAAATAATTAAGAATTTTTTACTTCTTATCCCAAAGTACCAACTAGATACAATTTTCTACCAGAAAACGTTAAAATGAATTGGATCATTTTTACTAACCCGAAAGGGGAAAATCACTCAGCTCAGAATTTGAAAGATATACATTTAAATAAAAATAAAACAACATTTTTAACCTACCTGTAGTTATGATATTACATACAGTCCTAAGTCTGTTTAAAAATAGACAGGAAAATTAAGTTTAAAATAATATGAAATTATATATTCTATGATATACACATAGTTTTATATTTTTTAAATTTTTAATTAGTATTCATCCCAAAAAAACATGAGCCACAATTCGTTTGAAAGCTAAATAAACTGACCGTAATTAAAATGCATCTCGTAGTATGTTACTCACGTTTAGTGTTTGTTGATTATCCTCCTCAGATATTATGTTTGGCATCCTTACTGGTTCAAATGAAATGAACTGATGGGCCAAACACAGATCGAGCCTAGGTCCTTCTGGTAACACAAACGGCGGTTCGTTGTAGTCATCATTTATGTTTGTTGTTTCTATTACTGGAGATGGTGGCAGCGGCGATGATACTAGTTGTGTTGGTGGTGGTGGAGGTGGTGGTGGTGGAGGCGGTTGTGGTGGCGGTGATGTCGGTAGAGGTGGTGGTGGTGGTGGCGATGTTGGTAGAGGCGGTGGGGGTAGTTGTTGTACTGTTGGTGATGATTGAAGTTGTGGTGATGGTGGTATTGTTATTCTTGGTGGTGTCGGTATTGTCGTTAGTGGTGGTGCTAATTCTTCCGCTTGTATCTGTTCTGAAACTAGATTTTTTTTAACCATAATATTTTCCTCCGGCCCAGACTCGACCGGTAACTCGGCAATAGGTCTCTCTAAATGCTGAAACTTATAGTCAGTCTCGGTTGGATCTAGATTACAATTGATCGTATTATCATGATTAGGAGCATTTAAAATAGATTCTGCTTTCTTCAAGACTAAATCGGCAGTATTGCTATCGATGTTCTGTTGATTGTCATCCCATAGAATTTTTATTTCAGGTGGAATGCTGTGCAAAATCCTATCCGCAGGCTTACGTAACTGATAGTTGCTTTTAGCAAGCTCTTTGAGAGACCACACAGCATACCGACCGCCTATTTTTCCATGTCGGGCTACGACCCACACACGGTCAGCATCCCGTTCCAAGTCCAGATCAGATGTATCATAACAATTATATGTACTTGCTTCCTTCATGAAATTTTGATTTATATCATCATAATCTTCTTCTTCTTCTTCTTCTTCTACTACTACTTCTTCTTCTTCTTCTTCTTCATCTTCCTCTTCTTCTTCTTCTTCTTCTTCTTCTTCTTCTTCTATACCAGTATCGTCATCCATAAAACTTAGGCTGGATTGGGTAGTTGCTCTACCAATAGGGTTTTCAATGTCTAGTACTCTTCTATCGATATAACCATTTGGGATAAATTCGGTCGTGTTCGGATCATATGCATATAGATATCCATATTTTAATGATTCTTCGTCAGATAAGTCATCGTCATATTGATGAATTTTCATTTCTGGTATTTTATGGGACTTTCCTATGATAACACCGCATAATAGTGCCCAATGAGCAGTGCTTCCACCGTTTGTTAAAGATGGCATCATATTCCTATCGCAATCAAAACTACATGAAAACAATAAAAAAAAATAGTTAATCTTTTTACTAATTACCAATCAAATCCAAGTATAATAAAAAATAAAAATAAAATGAAATACTTACCAAACAGCAATCAGGTGGCCACGCATCAGACGTTGAACCACAGTTAGAGCCGATGACGATGGTTGTAAATTTACGTTCTCAGACGTCCCCATATGTGGAGCGACGTTTTGATCTAGTTCCTTAATTTCGCCATTCATGTTGAAATCAGCTAGCCCAATATATTCATTTTCAACCTCAGATCGTATTATTTCAGGTACAGTACCAACGTCATCATTATTAATTTCTTCTGTCATATCCAATAAATCACTCTTTACCAATGTCACATTGTATCTTCCGGTTTGATGTTTTCTAGCCAGATTGACCATAGCCTGAGTGCTAAACATTTCACCACGGCCCGAGTACCCGGATTTTATAGCCTCCTTTTGTATTTCCGCTAAATTAGGTACGTCTATGTCTGGTGGATAGATTGTACTGTTTGTAGAGTGTACAGACTTTCGCCGCTCTCTATCTGTGGACTCCAAAATGGCTTTGTCCACTACCTCATTTAGCTCATCAATATCCTCTAATCCATTGTAGTTATCACCACCATCACGAGCACTTCCCATCGCCACCTCACAAGTCAGTATTGGACGTGCAGCCATAGCAAGCACTGCCAATCCACAACTATTCATATGAAAAAAAAACAGTTTAGCACGCTTTACTGAATATTACGAGCATGTATATTGCATTCTACAGTTTAAATTTAGCTAACCTAGCCATACTACCATACTGATGTCTATAATAAAATACCTTACAGACATTATGTATTAAACCGTGTTTAATTATTCTGTATTAAATTTGAAATATGACAATATTATATCAAATCCATAAAATAAATTAGTAAATAATTAGCACAATTGAGATATCTTTTTTGAATTATGTACTCCTTATACTAACGAATTGAGAAAAAAATACACACAAAACTTGTTTTTAAAATAATAATATGTATTATATCATAATATTAAAATAAATTGTATCCGTATTTTAAATTTATACCATAAAGATGGGGTGAAATATATTTTTATAATAACTAGATTAGATATTTGACTAATTGACAATAGATTATATTTTTTAATGACAACCGTGTAGAGTTTTTGCTATGTACCTACTAACTTAAATTAAAAATAATGCACCACCACTCACCAGTAATTTTAGTCAACAAATATATCACAAAGTGTAAATGTGTTCCACTAATAAATTATTATTACTATTTTATAAGCAGTTTAACAAATTGGATCACCAACGTTGTGTGTAAGTTAGCAGGTAAAAATGTGATATAGTAATATGGTGAATTGAGTTATTCAATGAGATGATGCCGTTAAGGACCATTCATCGCAATCGTGATCTATTCAAAAAAAAAACTCAAGGAACTAGATCTACTGTAGGTATGATATGTTTCGAATAGGGCGCCATTTAATAGGGGGAGCATCCCCATTATTTTTTGCGTCATATTGGCCTACCATAAAAATAAAAAACGCGCTAATGGCTGATGGGTGGAGTTAGCATTACATTGTTAGCAACGCTTGTCAGGTAAAACGTAAAAATTAATATATATTATAATGATCATGGTTAAATAAACAATCATGTTAATTAATCCCCGTAATTTGTACAAAAAACTAGCTAGCTGCATATCCCAATGGTCAACTTAATATTGTAAATAACTTTAGTAATAAAAATTATAATGTATGCGCTCCTTTTGGCTATTATCAAAACTGCCACGGCCTTAGAACAGAGTTATACCCATTAAGTTTAACAAATAGCCTCTTTTAATAATATATTTTTTATATTAACGAAAACTAGGTTATTTAAACTATTCTTTAATTGTGAACTAAAAACGTTAATTTTAATGTGTATAGATGTGATAGAAATGTGCTTACAAGTATTTACTGCAGAGAAGGAGGAGTTCTCATTGGTGTTCGTAACTATAAAAATTTTCTAACCATTTAATTAAATTAAAATACCCAAATGTATAGACGAAAAATCGATAGTTTTAACTATTTTTTAATAAAAGAACCAATATACTTATTTTAATTAATTTTGTCGATAACTGGTGTTGTATAAAATAAATATATAAATATTCAAGTTTTCTCGACAATTTGTTTGTGTTTTTGAGTTTTCTCAATTAATTTCAACTTTTAATCCCCTCCCCTTTCCATAACTAACAACTAGATAAAATTTGATAACCAGAGACTACCCTTTATGTTTAAGATTGAAGAAAATTTTCTATTCCTTAAAGTGTATAAGTATAAAGACTCAAAAGGAGAAAATAGAAAATGCTATGTGATTTTAATGTAGTCAAGTGATTAAATGCCCTTGTTTTTATGTGTCAACTTTTAAAAATTATATTCACATTATTTTGTCTTATTGTTTTACATTTAAAAAAAATCGAATGTATTACAATATGATACACTTATTTTTTAATTTTAGTATTATAATCATAATTATACATATTTAACATGTCCCCATGTAACAACGTTGATCGCCAATACTTTATCCATCAACACTATAATTCTTGTATACCTGAAGTCACTTGCATCCTATATAACCACCAAAATTAGCATAGACAGTTTCCTTATTATACGTTCCAGGAAAGTTAAGCAGATAACAAGACCACACAATTGGCAATTATTAATCGTAAATATATTGTTCCCTATCTTTAATGTGATAGTAATAACGATTTCACAAACAATCTAAAACAAATTACTACGACTGTATAATAACGATAAAATTTAGGGGATATTAATTTATGGGTATTTCCGACTCAAGCACGGATAATAATTCCGTGGATAATGAAGAATTACTATACGTACTAGATATTGTTTAATTTTTAACTACATAATTAAAAATGATTATAACAGGACCTAGTACTCAAATTAATCTGAACCTGTAATACCCATAAAAACCTACAACCTAACCCCGATGATTTAATTTTCAAAACAATTAAATTCCGAAACTCATATAAATTATTATTATTTTACAAATTTCATTAGATAATATAGAATTACTTCTGTATTTTTTGCGGTTAGTTCGATTTTATTATTAGTTAATTAATAATAGCAACCATTTTACACTAAATATTTCTCGTTCAAATGTTTGCATTATACTTCGTGTCATCCAATCATTCAATAGTCCACAAGTAATATTTTTAGACAGAAAAAAATACTCATAGAAATATCCTAAAATCTCAAAATATGAGAACTATACATAGTTTCAAAATCAAAATTTTTCTGAACTTTTTAACTATACACAACCATATTAATGGTTACGAACACCCAAACGTTTTTTTGATATTTTAATTCCGATATTTGAACACCTGAATATATCCTCTAACAGAAACTCAAATAAATATTTCGAGTGTAAATCCGTGGATTATAACACACAAGTAATTTGGTCTAATATCAAAAAAAAGCTCACTTGGGGCCAGTTTGTCGAATCCACCGGACCGGCGTCATCCAGCAGTTAAATATCAATTGGTCCATTTCTTTGAGTGTCATTTTAGCAGCTGTTTGGTCACCATAAAACTGCATCCAAGTATGAGAAATCTGTTCACAAAGCGATTGTCTTAAGTCTTTCAGTCGGTAGTCCATCAGCTCGTCGCTAGGTGACAACTGGCTGTCCATGCCGGCCACTAATTCCTGCTGGGTCTGGCACCAATGCAAAACGCGTTCCGTTTTCCGTTCGGCGTTTAACAGTTCTTGAGCGCGGCTCTCATTACGCGAATCTTCAGCGGCCAGCACCTCGGCACGTCTAGCCTCCATGTCGTAGGCAGGGTCATCCAGTCGGCGCTGCCAGTCGTAGTGTTTGCGCGTCTCCCGTCTTGCTCTCCTCATAGTTCGACGCTCACGTCGTTCGATGGCCGACCTTTTCATGTAGCCCTTGAACCTCTGAAGTTTGAAACATCCGTCCACGTCATCGGGGTTGCCCATCATGTTGGGCTGATGTACGAGGTCGTTATTGCTAGTTATCACGCTAGACGCCTCGCTCAACGATGACATGCCAGTGACCGGCGGGCGGCCACGCGCAACACCGCGCGGCCCGCTTTTCCAACTACCGCTCTCATAACCAACGGAATCCGAGTCAAATGAACTATCTCCGTCAGTTTCGGCATCGATAGTACATTCGTACGACCACATGAATGGTGAAATATCACCATGTTGTTGTAACGCATTAATTATGTTCGGCATGTTACCGGACCAACCATGCACTAAGCCACGGGAGCCCACCAACATGCGCGCGGCCCGATTGATCGACAACCTACTAGGGTTGAACCGGACAGTGGGTTGGTCGTCCGGATGTGGATGCATAGTAGCAATTATCACAATCAATAAAATCCAGTTGTAAGAGTCCTGGTTGGACAGCGTGTTCCGTAACCTTTGGATCGCGTCCGCAGTCTCTTGATCGTAAATTATTAAATGTTCCATTTGGAGAATGCGTTCGTTCAACACCGCCGCGGTGTTATTAGCATACATGTCAAGTGGTAGGCCACGAATTGGATCAAGCGGATCACCTTGCATAAACTCGAGTTCTTCATTGGGGTCCTCGAGGTTAGGCGGCACCAACATAACGCTGAATAGCGGTGTGTAAAGCTCTTCCCCTCTTTCATATAATTCTAGCGGACCCTGACCCGCACCCCGGAGTAACCAGGGTCGCCCTTGTATGACACGAAGACCATATCGACGGCGATAATCGTTTTCCTCCATTCGCACAAAGTCATCCAAATATATTAAAGAGAATCTCTGTTGTCTACGTTCTCGCTCTTCATCATCGCCCCAAAGTTCATCATAACGGTGAAAAAATGGTATAGGCATACTTACTATGTCAGTGGTCGTGGTGGTTGTGGTGGTGTTGGTGAAAGTACAACAGGTAACCGGTACAGTCCGGGTAGTGGCCGAAATGCTGATCTCTGTGGATCCCGGTGCACTAATTCTTGTGGTATTATCCGGTACAGTCTGGGTAGAGGTCGATTCGTTGCCGGTTGAGTCTGCAACGGAAGTAGCTCCGGTAGAGGTCTGTGCAACGAATATCGATGTAGCCCAGGTGGTGACCGATAACCACTGTCTGGCCTTGGTAAAGGCCCCGTCGTCAAATCGTGTATGCCTATTATAGTAATACGAAACGATTATATTCCGGTATCTAAATAATAGTCATTGCCGATGCGTAGTGAATATTAGTATTAGCATCGGTATTAGTGGTGGCGACAGTGTTTGTTCGTAATTAGTAATAGCGGTATTAAAGTCTAAAAAAAATGTGCCATAAAACACGAGCGCCTACATGAATACCGAGCGCCGGTATTTTGTGCGACGTCGACAGTTGGCAGATAAACAGGTAAGGCGCGCGTGGCTGAAGAATAGGCTGTTGAAGGAAGCGCGAAAAAGCACTCTGACGTAGGACGAATATGGAAAACCGAAATTAATAACTTAAAGTCCACAAAAAGAAACGACACCGGAGTGTAATCGTAAAAATTATAATACGATCGAATGGCACGACGCTTTCTAGCGTAAACGATTATGGCCTGGTCGGAAATGAGTTAACTAACGAGTACCGAAACTATAAAATTCAAACTACATGATAGGAGTTCAAAAAAAATTCTGAGGAAAAAGTTACGTAAATACACGAAGAAAAAGTGAAAGGGACACACTACTTGGCAGGAAAACGCGGACAATTCGAATGACTCCTGCTGAATCCTGACGGCAAAGTTTCACCGAGCTAGGGACACGGGCATAATCGAATCGTGCTATCGAAAAATTCGATAAACAGTATAATTCGATAGTCATAAAAATAACGAACCATTATAATTTCAGATATTGTATTTCGATTTAAAAATAAATAAATACATAACATAACAAATAATATTATGTTGAAGCATTCAGTTTTTGTGGGCAATAATCAAAACATTGAATATTATAACGACATTGTGACCAATTGTTTTAACGAAATCATAGTGTATATTAAGGACACAATCGTTGGATAGTTCATTGAAATTATCGAATTTACATTGGATAGTAAACGAAAAAGATATCGATAGTGACCTCCGATACACCGGTGCCGCCAACACTGCCATTACAACCTCCACCAACCGAACAGGACTGCAAGAGCTCACGCCTCCGTGTGTTATCCCCGCTTATAATTCAACACTACGGCGTTATCAACTGGCGTGTAGCGCACTTTGATAACAATGCTAATAAATAATAATAAAATATCATGATAATATCATTAAATATTACAATAATATTATTATGGCAACTTATTTTTTTACCGTACTATGACACTATTTACTGCGTTATTACAAAACACAAGCGATAAGGTCATTATCGCTGATGTACAGCATGTAGCTGTGGGTTACTGATTACTACGTAGTCATTTTCATATACATCGACGAGATACCGTGTTAGTTGTGTACTCAAACACGTATAGCGCCGTCGTAAAAAACGAGTCGACCTTTCGTCTTCAAATAACGCGCGTCGCGCATTAATAGTGGTATCAACAAACAGACGAACGACCGAACAAACAAACATCCAAACACGCTCCCGAGTTATCTACGGTCGCCCGTACAAAATGTTAGTTTTTCCATTTCAGATCGACCTTGTACCTAGTTTAAACTTACATAACATGGCTTATGTTGACCGGTTTATTTGTACGACTCGTCGTCGTCGCCGCCGTCGTCCTTGTCGGCTCGTATAGCAAGTAAACAAACAACAATGCCATTGTTATTATCGCCGCTACTACAACGTACAAGATCATTGTGCTTGGTCGTGACCGTCACAGTTTCTTTTTAGATTTTATGCTGCGAACCTTGAAGGAGACCGCTCCGTACTCGTCCCGTAAGTCGCGGTCCATCAGTCCGTCGGTGTCTGCATTC
The DNA here is from genome assembly GCA_014851325.1 of Pentalonia nigronervosa. Classification (NCBI taxonomy): domain Eukaryota; kingdom Metazoa; phylum Arthropoda; class Insecta; order Hemiptera; family Aphididae; genus Pentalonia; species Pentalonia nigronervosa. Next base: position 10,408 of record JACXSJ010001192.1, read on the forward strand.
GGTACTCGGTAGTGATAAGAACAGAGTAACGAATAATAATAATAATAATAATAACAGTAAAGGTATGTAGGTCAACGTCGTGATTGATAACAGTGGCGATTGATAACCACGTCGCCGACACGGCGGCCGCGTTCCTTCGAACTGCAACTGCGAACCTAATAGAGTCGGCGAGTGGTTGGTATCTGATATCACATACACGCACACATTATATATATGTATAATAATATGCAATATTTACATGTAATATTATGTACATCGTACACCAATAATAATAATAATTAATAACGACTAATATTGTAATATAACTAATTAACTAATACGGTTGGCTGCAACGGCACGTGCATTGACGAGCGTATCGTCGATGTGATCGCAATAACATACCATCGGGTACGCGTGAGTGTGTGTGTGTATGCGTGCGCGCGCGTGTGTGTATATATTCTGATATACCTAATTCGGCCGTCAGGTACGAGACGTGTACAACGCCCGAGACGTCGTCTTGTTTTTACGTCCGTTTTCCGCACGTCGGATATTCATCTACCGAGAGCTCGCGACGTCAACTCTAGCGGCGTGGCGTCTGACGGGGTCTTGTCGGCAAAACGTTAGCTCGGCGGCGGTGGTGGTGGTGGAGCCGCGGTCGCTCGTCCGGGCGCCGTGTGCGCGGTCGCTCGCTGGCTCGTCTATGGACTTTGGATCGGACTTTTTGTGCCGGTCTGACGAGCACGTGTACACCCGAACTAGTGGTTGACGCGGTGGCACCTTCCGCGATAACGAAATGAATAACAAACGAATGTAACAGATAATGAAAATTACTCATCTCCCATCGCCTACCGCACGACAATAATAATAATCGAAATTACGCGTCTTGCAATACCCTACAGTATTCTTTATGATTTGGTATTTTTACGGCCCCCCACACAGTGTTATGGTCTCCAGTACGTCCGAGCACAGGTAAGCGATCGTTCAAAATATTATCATAATACATCTGTGTCCTCCTCTCAACTATTACCTATACAGTTGATAGCTTGCACTCCACATTTTTACCTACTGAACCTTTGATTACCTGTTTTTCCCCTGACCAATTATGATTAAACATCATCATGTAATAGGTATACCCCCTGGTCTATTGAGTAAAAAAATGTAGTGCGTGACTTTGTTGAAAAAAAAAACAATAGTGTATGTATTTTCTATGTATTTTACAGTACCTACTGACTGTCATGGAAATATGAATATTTCATCTTCGGTGCAAGTGGATAGCGTATAACACATGTTCAAAAACTACAAGTAACAAAAAGAAGTCATTAAGATGATGATTTCACCAGGAGGTGGCGGACACCAATCATCAGCCACTGCTGCAGCTGCAGCATCCTCTGCAGCAGCAGCGGCTGCATCTTCATCTTCCTCAGTTGCCAGTAGCTTTCTACACTTAGGTGATGTGGTATCATTATACTCGGAAGGCAGTGTGTCAGGCTTTTTGAGCACCTTGGGGTAATTATAAAAAACTACATTTTAGTAGGTTACCTATTATATTGTACATTGTACTTATTATTTTTTTCTTTAATAGTCTGGTAGATGATAGAGCAGTTGTTTGTCCTGAGGCAGGTGACCTAAATAACCCACCAAAAAAGTTTCGAGGTATGTGTATTTATATATAATCTAGTATAGTAAATAGTAGTACTAAAGTATTTATGACTTAATAAGTGAAATTTATATGGGATTTTTTCAATATTTTTCCTCTAGACTGCCTTTTTATGATGTGCCCAATGAATCGGTATTCGGCACAAAAGCAATTTTGGAAGGCAGCTAAACAACAACAATTGCAGCAGCATCAACGTTTAGGTGGTAATGGGTTTCCACCCGTGATAGGACCATTTGGACCAACTACATCAGTAGGATCTCCAATAGCCACAGATACTGTTTTAATTAAACGTCTACATGTAAGTATCTTGTTCATACTTAATATTAGTGGCGGCGTAAACTTCAAGTCTTTGAAACAAATTGTTGATTTCAAATATTTTTACCACTATCCCATTGATTATACCAAAGTGATTCACATAGGTCTAACTCTAAACTAAGTTACATATATTAATTATAATACTTGACATAGTTATGTTGAGGATTTGAGATCTTACGATGATCCGGCCATCTACCCACCCACCTGTTACAGATATGAAGCAATTACTTCAAATAGTCCTACATCCCGTCGACACTGTTTAATACATATTTTATTAGTAGATAATAGTAATAAAATAAAATATTTAAGTATTAATAGTAATAAAATATTTCTATTATACTACACATAGTTATAGACTTTATAGATATGTTATGATATATTATGTTAGCACAAAGTGAATAATAGCATTATTCGTTTAATTTCATACTAGAACTTACTGATTTGAATGCTTAGATATTATATGTTAGAAAATACAGGTAGTACATACAATTATACAAATTACCGTGATATAATAGAAACATTAAATAATAAATTGGTAAGTGTGGTATGCATACAATTCTACATGTTAGTAAATCTAGAATATTTTTTTTCTAAGTAAAATTTAATTTAATGAAATGTTACCTACATTATTATACTTTATTAAAATTTGGTGAAGTTTTATATTATATATATAGAATCAAAAGTTTACACTTTGCTGCAACATATTATATTTTACTATAATGAATATCAAATTTAAACTACCTTTTTTTGTAGCATGCTGCTGAGATAGAGAAGCGCCAAAACGAATCAGAGAACCGCAAACTGTTGGGAACTATAATCCAGTATGGCACTGTTGTACAGGTATACAATAATACAATATTCATTTATTTCAACTTTTACGTTTTTTTTTAATCATTCTGCCCATTGTAGCTTTTGCATTTAAAATCCAATAAGTATTTGACTGTGAACAAGCGCCTGCCTGCCCTATTGGAAAAAAATGCTATGCGTGTTTATCTCGATGCAAATGGTAACGAGGGCTCGTGGTGGTATGTGATGCCATTTTATAAGCTGCGTTCTACCGGTGATAATGTTGTTCTCGGAGATAAGGTCACCATGGTGCCAGCCTGTGTTGGCAGTGGTGGCGCGTCACTCGGTACACCTGGTTTGATAGGTGCCATGGGTGGTACAATGGGATTTGGCTTCGGTGGAGGCAGTGGATTTGGTGGAGGAGGAGGATTTGGTGGTGTTGGTTCATTTGGCAGTAGCAGTTTTGGAAGTAGTGGCTACTATAATCATCAACAACAACAAGTTGCATTACATGTTGCTGGAAATTATGAGCTTCCCGACAATCCAGGTTGCAAAGAGGTCAGTTATATTTTATTTCCATATTATACTCCCATAGTTTATTATATTATTTAGTATGTGTGTGTGTGTAATGTATAATATCGTTAATAAATAGTGTTATATTGTTATAACTGGAGCCCAGATTTATATTCTCTAAAAACCTTAGGAATATGCACTATAAAATATGCATTTATGCTCTTATTTTGTAGGAATATACCCCATAAAATAAAAAATTTGCAAAAAAAAATACTTTTATTTTCATTATTTCTTACATGTTTACATAAAATTTTATTATATTTATATAATTCATTTCTTGTAGTTATTTCAATATATTGTAAAAATATTGCATTTGAGATTAATGTTTGAGTTTTTTCTAATAAATTTATACATACTACTACATTTTTGTGTTTTCCTTTTGATAAATGCTGGATGACTGTAAAACGTTTTTCGTCATTCACTTTGACGTTACATTTTAAACAGAACAAAACTAAGCTATCTGTAGAAAAAATACCTTTATATTTGTCAACAAATTTGTTTAGCCTGCTTGACATAGTTGCACTGATTATTGGCATTTTAAATATGAATAAATTAAATTGAATAAAAATTATGTGCACTCGGATCACAACAAACACAACTAATGTATGATTCATGAAAACCTACTTAATAACAGATTAGTACTTGTCCTGATAGGTCTCAAGTAAGATAAGAAAACAACTTCATCAAATTACATGGACTATAAATATAAACATAAATAGGTTATTTTAATTAATATTAGCAAAATATTACATATTATGTATTTAAAAACTTTATATATGTAATAAAAAATCGTAAAATACAGAAATACGCAGTGCATGTCTAAAAAGGCAAAATATGCAAAAATATACAAAATAAAACTATATATTTTGGATCTATTGACTATAATTTAAACTTGTAGCTTATCTAGTTATTTTTTGAACTGTTTAGAAAAAGCATGCAAATGCATATAAATCTGGGCCCTAGTCATAACATAAATTTTTGTATGCTATTAGTCTGATATAAAACCAATAACTTTATTTATGATTAAATATGTAATATCTCATATTTAGTTCACATATGAATATAGATGTTATAAGATCGACAGATTTAAATACAGAAATATAATAATTAATTGGTATTTAAGCTATTTATTGGTGTATATTTTTTACCATATCATGAAAATAAAAATGAAATCATTTTATGAATTCTAATATGTATTAAATATTAACATATATTTTAGCAATTTAAATTTACATGGATAATTATTTATCAATTTATTAGTTTAAATTATTTCTAACTTATTAAATTCTTTGAATGTAATTACTATATACAGTTTATCATATGGTATTCTACACATGGATTTATAATAATAAATTATGAATTAATGAAATAGAATTACAAACAATGAAGATGATTTTATTTTTTATATGTTCAATTTGTATTGATAATTTAAAATTTCTTAGTAAATAAATATATTCTAATTATTTTATTAAAACTATAAACTTTTAGCCTTTAATATTTTCAGAAATATAAGCTCTACCAGAATTCAATAAAAAATTAATTTTTCAACATTTAAAAGAAATAAATTTGATTTTGTTGTTAGTATCAATTTAAAATTTTTATAAATGAATTGCCTATAAGTAAAAAAAAAAACTTTAAATTTTTTTAAAATTCAACTTTTTTGATCCTTAATTGTGTAAAAACCTGTGTACAATAACATAAGATAGACCAAATATAGGTAAATAAGAATATAAAAATAAGCAATTACAATGTTATCACTTATCTTAACACAATATCTCACAATAAACAATTTTGTGATATATCATGTTAAATATTTACTTCAATATTTTCATGATATTTAAAATGAATTATTATTTATATACAATTTTATAATTTTATTGAAATTAGGTAAATGTTGTCAACGCTGCTACAGGCTCATCCATCCATCATCATGTTCAACATGGTAACAATCAACAAATTCAACAGTATCAACAGCAGTCGTGGAAAGTTACTTTATTCATGGAGCACCGCGACAACCAAGATGATGTGTTAAAAGGAGGAGATGTTCTGCGGTTATTTCATGCTGAACAGGAAAAGTTCCTTACAATGGACGAGTATAAAAGACAACAGCATGTATTCTTAAGAACGACAGGACGGACATCAGCCACGGCTGCTACCTCAAGCAAAGCACTTTGGGAAGTGGAAGTAAGATAAAGTCAATGATTATTATCATTATTTCTTTAGGTATAAATTAATCAATTATAGATAGAAAATAATACAATTTTTCTTATATAATCTAAAAAAGTATATTTTTCTAAGAATGTAAAAATCAGTTAAAAAGTGGATTATTCCTATATTATTAGATTTGAGATCATTAATCGAATTCATTTCTTATTATTTATTACTGAAAGACTCAGAACTTAATGAATTTGTATATTTTTGAGGAAGTTGCATACTCAACAAAATTAGTTTCATAATATATACAACTCTAATACATAAATGAATGTAGCATTTTTATCAAATTTAACTTATTTTGAAAATTTAAAATGTTTATACATATACTTGCATATTAAATTTTCTTATAAATAAAAAAAAAATTATTGAATAATTAGATAATATGTAATTATTTTCAATAATAAATTATTATTAGTAATAAATCTTATTTAAAAATAAACAGCCTTTCGTGCATCCATGTGTGGTTTTTATTTTGAATCATACTTTAGCTTTTATAATTAATTTTATTGAGTATTATTCTACTCAATAATAATTTGAACAAATTTTAATAATAATAAAAAATAGGTAGGTGTAATGTCTATTTTTGCTACTTTTATAATTTTAGATTCTGGTGGAGCAAAAATGTATCGAATTTAGAATAAAGTGCATTTTTTTTTATCTATCATCACGTTTTGAGGCAGTAAAAGTGCTTCGATTTTCTTCATCAACGTCTTTTCTGATAGAAAAGTTAACTTAGTTGTTACTTTAGGGAGTCAAAAGTAAAAAATTCCCAATGGTTTTTAAACACATTGGGGAAAACAAAAAAAAATTAAAGAAAAACGAGAATTTTTTTGCAAAGCAAATTTTTAAGAAAATGGTTTTTTTTTGCTACAACACAAAAGACAACACAAAAAATAATGATTATAAATATATGAAATTCTTATCAAATATTTATGTTGCCATTTTCTATTCACTATAATATTTTCAATAATATTTTAGTCTTTTTGAGCTATTTAAGAAATTTTTAATAATTTTTTTTTTTTATTGTTGATAAAAATTTTTTCAATCTGTCAAAAAACTTGAAAATTTATTACAAGGTCTCACAACTTGTTATAAGTGAAAATTAAAAAAAAGTTGAGCGTAAGCCTATAAAAGTTTTTTATTAGCATCTAAAGTTAAAATGTCTACAAAATACATTTTACATATCAAAAGGGTCCTACTGGATACATTCCTTTTCTCCCCATTTTCATGTCAAATATCATTATCTTGTTCACCTATTTGATTATTATAACCTTTTTTTTTTAATGTACAGATTGTAAATGTTATTTATTTTTAATAAAAAAAAAAAGTTAAAATTTTGACAAAATACGTAAAAATCACGAAAATTTGTAGTTTTTTTTAGATTAAGAAATTTGTAAAGACTTTTCTGTTAAAATCTAAGATTTGAAAATTCAACACAAGTTTCTCCATAAGTTTTTCTACCTTTCACAAAAAAAAAGTTTACCGGAAAGTCAAATTAATTTTTTATGAGCGTTTGAAATTGAACATAATTTGGATATTCATCCGTATTCTCAGGAAACGATTTTTTTATTTTGTTATAATTAAAAAACAAATAACTGTAGATACTTGAAAATTTACCGATTATTAAAATTGCCTTTTTATATACAGTATTAAATTTTAAAAATATTTTAACTCTTTTTGAGTTAATTGTAGAGTTAAGAAATTTACAGTTTTTTTAATATTTTTTTCTATAAATATTGAACAACGAATATTTTGTTTGGTCAAAAATCTTAGAAATTTAATACAAGATTCCTTGATAAGTTTTTATAATAGTACTTCAAACTAAAATACATAGACACAATTTTTTTTCTAAGCATTTAAAATTCAATTTTTGACCAAAATTCATCCAAATATTGAACATTTGCAAATTATTTTGTAGTTAAAAATATATAAAATATTCAATTTTGATAGCTATGGATTGAAAATTTAAAACAAAGTTTCTTGTAAATATTTTATATTATACCCAAAAAATCCAAAATATTTTGCACATAGTTAATTTTTATAGATATTTTAATTAAAAATTTGGACGAAATTAGATATTTAAATGAAGATTAACGTTGTTAGTTTTTTCATTGTTATTTAAAAATGTTTTTTGTGGGTTCTTGAAACTTTTCAAATATGTTATTATATTTTATACACCCAATGACATTTTCAAATGTTTCGGGAAAAATTAATCTAACCTTACTGTATATTAATAGTTCAATGAATTACTTTAATATCAATAATATTATAAAATATACTTAGTAATGTGTGATCTGACTGTCAGTCTTTACTTAGAATCGTTTTACGTATATAATGATTTTAGATCATTGAATTCAAATTTAACACACCTATTACAATGGCTCATTGGACACCTAAAAAACTGTATATCTATACAGTAGAGCGGTAACCACTTGCTGACCTTTTTTAAATATGAATACATCTTTAATTTTATTCCCATAAAAATGCACATTTTGTTTTAAAAAAATAATTTCATATTATACTACATTAATTGTAAGACTTCACAAGCTTGTAAAAATTGGTCATATTCAAATTTTGAATCGTATTATATAATTTTGAAAATCCAAGTCCAAAGCTCCCTGTAAGAAATGTTTCTGATTCAAAAAAAAAATTGAAGTCGAATAACTTTACGACATAAGAGTTTAATCTGTAAAGCATATATTTTATCAAAAAACCCATCACATACACAGGCATCAACTGAAGTATTGTAAAAAATTAACATGCGAACGAAGATAATATTTTTAGCATTGCATTTAATATTATAGCTAATAAGTCGATTTAGTATATAATTTTTAAACTAACCAAGCAAAATATGAACTGATGAGTGTAAATTTATTATATTATGCACTCATTAGACAGTGACAATATATATGGATGTGTGTCCTCTTAATATTAAACCGTTCATTTTTTGTAAAATTAGAAGTTCAATACAAGAATATAATATAGTAGAGCTTCGATTATACACACTACGAAATTTTTGCATAAATTTACTTTTATATTCTAATTTTATTGCTCATATTATTTTATCATCTACTGTGACTAACTCTTAAATTTTAAATACATACGTGACATATATTTTACATAATTTTAATCAAGGCTTCAATCCAGTTAAAACTTGTTTTATTAAACAATTTATATGAATGAAAACAAAATAGTTAACCAGAAATATTTTTCGTACTTGGATGGAAATATAATATAGGGTTTTAATTAAGAATAATAATTAATATTATAAACCTATTAATGTTAATTAAACCCAAATAAAAATTTAAAAATTACAATTTATAACTTTAAATAAAAATATCAATATAAATATAATAAATAATATCAATATAAATATAATAAATAATATTCGATACCATACAGATATGCCAATGATATTAAAATATATATATATTGACCCAAATTACCACTTTTTATGGTATATGAAAATTTTAAATATCGGTAAGTAAATATTATAATATGCTGTACTTACATATTATAAATTGTTATAAAAAAAAATATTTTTTAAAAAGAACAAAATTAACCGGTTTTAAATGACCATAAAATAAAAAATTAATATTAACCAGTTTTTTAAAACGAAAAAAATAGTAGAACTAAAATTATTAACCACAAATAATGATTTCAGTTTGAAGCCCTGTTTTTAACAACACATATATTTACTATTTTATCACATTTTAATTATACATTATTCGTACAGTTCATTAGTTTTATTTTTAATTACATACATATATAATATATTTAAATATATGTTTATTGTATGTCTTTAATTATTGTTAGATTATCCGTACCCTTCCTCGGTCTTATTTAGTGCGGATAGTCAACGCTCTATACTGTGTGCTAATATTATCTAGATCGACCTGTAAATCGCGATCAACTGGTTGGGAACCCCTGATTTAGATAAACTACTTATAGATTGTAAAACCATTGATTTACAAAAGGCTCTTTATAAAAGGTTGAAGGTGAATCGAATAACCATTATGGCATTGTGTATGATATATTTAAATCAATATTAATGTTTACTATGATAACAATAATGTTATCATATATGTAATTATATGATTACTTTAATAAAAATAATATTGCCACTAATTTAATATATAGTATTTACCATTTTAACTACAGCTAATCACTAATCAGTATTATGATTTATATATATATAATATATATATATTAGGCCAGCGGTAGGAAAACTACGACCCTCAAGACAAATTTAGCCCACGACTGCACTCAATGCTGCCCGCAAATCATAATTTTAAGTTGTAAAAAATAAACTCAATATAAAATGTATGCGTTTTTTTACTTTTTGAACCACTGTTAAAAAAAAATTGACAATTTCTGATATAGTGCTGTAAGAATTATCTCGTAAAAACTCATAGATAAATTCGTTTAAGTTCCCTCATTATCGGTTTCCATGTGGTTTAAGTCACATTTAATACTTTCTGTTTATTGTCTACTTCTGCGATTACGCGCCTCTTTTTAATCTACATTTTGTCATAATATGATTTATCTTAATATAGTTCATTATCATAAATGTGTCACTTAAGTAATTTATAAACACGAATCATGATAACTCAGTTCATACACGACTGTGTACATCATTATTTTTAAAAATTATACAGACATTAATATCATCTTGGCAGAATATATATACAGTAATACAGTGACACTGGCATTAGTAGACTTAGTAGTTGTTGATGTGTTATTTCTACATAAAGAACTGTCTCCCACATTTGTTATGTATGAATATTTTATTACTTTATATGCTCTAAAAATTAGTATTTTTATTGCATATTATTTAATAAATTAAACACAAACATAGGACCATTCTAAAGTGTATTCAAGCAATACTTAATTAATAATTGCATATTTTTTTTTTTTTTATACAGGTAGTCCAGCATGATCCTTGTCGTGGTGGTGCCGGCCATTGGAACTGTCTATTTCGGTTTAAACACCTTGCTACTGGCCACTATCTAGCTGCTGAAATAGATGACGACGAGACTATGGATCAAATGCGATCAAAACTCAGAGGTTCTTTAATTTTATTTATATTTTTATCGATTTATTTATTAAATATTTAATCCTCTTTGTGATAATTTATGTATATAGATGTACATGGTGGACCTGTATATCATTTGGTGTCAGTGCCGCATTCCAACGAGATATCTTCATTATTTGAACTTGACCCTACAACGCTGTATCAGGGCCGAAGTGGTCAAAGTAGAATGGCTGCCCGGCAATTACAATCTGGTGGCACTCCTGCATATGGTGGATCATACGGAACACAAGCAATTTCAGGTTATGGTGGAGGTTACGGTTCTTCAACAATGGCTGCAATTCAACATCATCAACCAGCAAACTTAGACTCAGTAGTGCCACAGTCATCATACGTTCGTCTCCATCATTTGTGTACGAATACATGGGTCCACAGCACTTCGATTCCTATTGACAAGGATGAAGATAAGCCAGTTATGTCTAAAGTAACTAATGTTTTTTTTTTTTTTTTTTTTTTTTTAATTATAATTTTTTGTTATTTCTATTATCAAAAATGTTTTACTCGAATAAAAAAAGGTTGGCTGTGCTCCAGTCAAGGATGACAAGGAGGCTTTTGCCTTGATACCAGTATCCCCATCCGAGGTCCGTGATTTAGACTTTGCCAACGACGCATGTAAAGTACTGGCATGTAACAGTGCAAAGTTGTTAGAACACGGGTCAATATCAGCTAATGAAAGGAGGCAAGTTTTTTAAAAAAAAAAACAGTCATCATAATAACAATTTTGCTATACTTGCCTTTTTGTTTTTCTTTGAAAATAAAGGGCAGTCACAACCCTGCTTCAGGACATAGTGTACTTTGTGGCTGATATGGAAAATGAACAAAATAAATCAGAAGCATTGGAATTGGTGGTAGCGAATCCAAACAGGTAGCTTTTTACTAATTTGTATTATAACAAATACGCTGTTATTACAATAGTTATTATATCATAATTAGAGACCGACAAAAATTGCTCCGTGAACAAGACATACTCAAACAACTTTTCAAGATACTACAAGCTCCATTTGTCATGGATAATGTTATAAACTCTAATAATGGAGGAATCAATAATGGAGAGAATTGTGGTGGAGTAGCTGCTGCTGTATTAATAACAACTGAACCTCCAGATGGAGATAACCAAAAATATGCTGCTGCCTATAAATATATGTTTCGGTTATGTTATCGAATATTGCGACTTAGTCAGCATGATTATCGGAAAAATCAGGTGTTGCTTACTTGCCTATTATACTATGTTATTATTTATTTTTATATAAGAAATAGCTAAACAGAATACAAATGTGCTCAATAAATACAGTATTTTCCAAAAACACGTTCAAAAATAAACTATTTTATGTATAAAAATATTAATTTGATTATATTATCATACAATCAATCGTTTTACAATTTAATAAATATTTTAATTAAAATAATTTTATAGGAATACATAGCCAAACATTTTGGGTTCATGCAAAAACAAATAGGTCTTGACATACTTGCTGAAGACACAATAACAGCTCTGTTGCACAATAACCGAAAACTACTAGAAAAACACATTACAGCTGCTGAAATCGAGACATTTGTTGGCCTAGTACGGTTGAAAAATGGTGGCGGAGGAGGATTTAGTCAGGCAGCACCCAGATTCCTCGATTATCTAAGTGACCTATGCATATCAAATAAGAAGGCCATTGCCATCACACAGGAACTGATCTGTAAAAGTGTGCTGTTAAGTGGTTCTCGGGACATTCTGATAGAAACCCGGTAAATAATTTTTTTACTTTTATTATCTTTATATTTAATAATGTAAATGTGTTCATTTCTATTTAATAAACTAATATTTATATTGTTAATTAATATTTTTCATATCAAAGAATGATGAAGCAATTGCTGCAGCGTCAATGCAGCAAAGGTGGAACAGCTCCACCGTTGAATATCCACCAGCTGACTGATGCTGATTTCTCAGATTCTGACTTAAATGATAACCAAGTGGTCATGTTATCTTGGAATAATGGAAAAGTTGGTTTACTATGTTTTTAAAATCTGCAAAAACTAATGACAAATAATAATAATAGATTTATATAAATATATATTTTTATTGAAAACAGAATTCCAAATCATTGGTTGACCTTTCAGCAGAGGCCCGTCGTTGGCAACTACAGCAACTACAGTACCTACACCAACACAACAAAGCTAGTGCGGCCGCAACAGCGGCTTCAAAAAATTGCAATGGTTATGACGATTGGCATCTGCTCGAATACTATCGACATCAATTGGACCTGTTCTCAAATATGTGCCTAAACCGTCAATACTTAGCACTTAACAATCTTTCACCGCACCTAGATATTGACTTGATACTTAAGTGTGTATAATATTTAGTAATTGTTGTATTTTGATTTACCAATGCAACTGTGGTTTATTCCTAACAAAGTTATAATAAAGTAAACTTCTCAAAAAACAATATTTTTTTTTTTATTTATTCTTAATGTTGTATGAGCAAACAATAACTGTAAAAATTAATAGTTAGTTATTATGGTTTTTTAACATAAAAAAAAATTCTTTGAGAATAGAACTAAAATAAACTGATTGCTTACACATTTTTTGTATGTTATTTCATTTTTTGAATTGTTAAAAGAGATGGACATAGTTATATGAGCCAATAATTAATTATTCTTATTGCAATAATTTATTTAAAATTATGTTTTATGGATCAAGTTTTAATGTTAGTGTTAAATTTTTTTCACAATTTTTCAAAGCTACATACATAATTGATTTTATCTTAATATTTTTTAGAATATAAAAAATGTATAGGTTAATTTTATTATATTATTATTTTCCATGTAAGAATTGTATAATTGATTCCAGTTTTTTTTTATCCATTTAAGACCACTATTTAAAGTTTATCAAAGTATATTTTACCTTACAATATTACTTCCAAATAAGTTTATTTTTTAAATTATATCATACCTTTTGTATTTTTTTATATAATAATAAACAATGACTACATTGAATTAAATTAATAATTTCTACATTGACAGGTGTATGGCTGATGAAAATGTCCGTTACGATTTACGTGCTTCATTTTGTCGTCTCATGTTGCACTTGCATGTAGACCGTGATCCTCAAGAACCTGTCACCCCTGTCAAATATGCCAGATTGTGGTCCGAAATCCCATTAAAAATAAGCATTGATGAGTGAGTAATTTAGAATAATTTTATCATTTTTAATGATTGAATATAGTAAGTATTAAAAATTTGTTACAGCTATGATAACAATAGGCGATTAAACAATGATACAGCTGCCGCACAACAAGTACGCACCAGGTTCAGCTCAACCATAGCATTTGTTGAGGACTATTTGTTCAACGTAGTGGCTAAAATGTGGAATTTCCAAGATGCTCAACAAAACAAGTTGACCTTTGAGGTTAATTGTTGTTTTATCTGTTTATTATTATTTATGACACCTTAGCAAAGCTTAAGTCCATAAATATTTGTTCGGATAATGAAATTTAGTTCTATTTAAATTTATATTACAAATTATCCAAATAATTTATTTATTTAATTAATTTCATTGTTAGTACTTATTATTAAGGTGCCCAGTTCTAATGCTATTTTGTTTTCAAAAACACACTCTACGGGAATAATGATCCTGACCCATAGAATCAACCAAATTTGTTTTTTTTTTTTTTTAAACTGATTGAGGAAAATATTTTACACTCTGCGACAAATTTAGTTTTATAATATTTTAATTTCAAACTTTTAAACAAGTCTTAAAAAAAGACAATTTTAAACTTTTTTTACAAATTATTTTATGTTATTATTTAAAATCAAATAAAAAATCTGAGTTCAATGCGGGCTGTAGAATATTGTTATTTATCAATTAAAAAATAAATTATCTGAAAGTATTCAATTTATAATGAGTTATCCATAATCCTGTGAAGTAATTTACGTCTGTAGAAATGGGCAATTAATAATTTGTTATTTGTTAGTTCTATGACATATTCTTGCGAATACATTTGCGTCGTTCATATACAGGTAGTAGAGAATTCTCTCAGATTAATAACCATTTACACTCCAACACATTCACAAAATTGTGTGACACTGAAACAATATGTGAATAAGGTTGCCAATAATTTGCTCCTTAATAAATGGCTAGCACTGGGGGCTTTAAGTCATAAGTACTTTAATCCTTAAATATTATACGAATTATATATAAATTAATATTATTTATATTATATCTTTATAAAGAAACATTTCTCAAAGCTGAGTAAGATGTTATTATCCGTCATGATATAACAAAGTACCAAAAAGAAATAAAGATTAATTAACATATGAGATTTAAATTTAATTATGAAAGACAAAATGAAATTTAATTATTTTTTTTGTTTAATTTAAATATCTTGGGGACTAATTTAAATTGGATACAGAGTTGTTTTGGGATTTTTTCAAAGTATTGATATCAGATACTTTCTTATCCAACTGTTCTTAATGATAAATACGAGTTTTAAGGTATTATGTTAATTAATTTATTTTATAATTTTAAATGGATTTTATACAGGTTGTCAAGTTGGCCAGAGACTTGATTTATTTTGGATTCTACAGTTTTGGTGATTTACTCCGACTCACGAAAACGCTATTGAGCATTTTAGATTGTGTATCAGAAAACGACTTTGCTGCTGTTGGCCGTGGTAATGGGAATGATATCGTTAATAGCGTTTCAGCAGCGGTAGCCGCTACAACAACAGCACCAACAACATCGGCAGATGTTCAAGGTAAGAAGTAATACAATTCTTGGATAGATTCTTAGATTCTGTTGTTACATCTTTATTTAAACATAAAATGATTCTAAAACACAATTTATCATAAGAGTTTATAATTGGATTTATTGTAAACGTTTGTATAGCTGAAGGAATTGGTGCTATGAGATCGGCCATCGGCGACGTTGGTGCTGTAGTTACTGGACTAACGCTTGGTGGAAGTAGTGGACGCAGGCATCCTCCGCCGCTCTTGAATAAATCGAAATCCACGTTGAGTATGGTCACCACAACTACGACGGGTTCATCGTCCTCTTCACTACTACATCAGCAGACCACTGGCAGTGGTTCAACGATCGTTAGTGGTGAAGCATATCCCTTAGTCATGGACACAAAATTAAAAATTATTGAAATATTGCAGGTCAGTGTATTTTGTACTCTGAGAAAAAAATAAAAGTGTTGTGCTAACCATTATTGTTATAATTGTTTGATTCATGTTTAATTTGAATTATATTATATTCCCTTACTAAATAATATTTACTATGATTATAATATATTATAATATTACTTATGTGAAAAATATTGTGCTCGCAGTTTATATTGGACGTCCGCTTAGATTACCGCATCGGATGTTTGCTGTCAATTTTCAAACGGGAATTTGATGAAATTGAAAAATCTGCAGCGTCTGCTGCAGCATCCATTTCGAACCTCACACAGCACACGACAACAACAGATACGGGATCACCAACAACTTCTACCAGTACTACAACATCTTCCACAGCATCATCATCGTCTGTGTCGTCATCGGCATTTATCGATCACCACTATCATAAATCCATCGATTTGGAACGAGTCGGTGCTCAAGCCGAAGGAATATTTGGCGAAAGGTATATTTTATTACTTACTTAAATCACGTCCTGGATTTCTTGGTTTGATATTTTTGAGTAGTAGTTTTTATTCTCATTATTTTCCTTAACCCAAACACAATAACTAACTATTATTAACGTGTGTATGTGTTTGTGTGCGTGTGTGATTAATTTAACAATAGCGAAGAGTGTGGTGGTGCTGCTTTGGACCTAGACGACAACGGCGGCAGAATGTTTTTACGCGTGCTCCTGCACCTGACCATGCATGATTACCCTGCCCTAGTCTCGGGAGCATTACACCTGCTGTTCCGGCATTTTAGCCAACGGCAGGAAGTATTACAAGCATTCAAACAGGTACGTTTTCAAAATAATTAATTTGACAATCAAAAACTAAAAATGATTTATGAAGATAACATGCATATAACAGTATATAGTGAATATATAGACCAACTTTGTTCGATAAATATACAGTACTGTTTTTAACAGTTACAACGATATACTAATTATAAAGGTATCAAACATCTTATATTAGTATTATATATATACATATATATGATTTTATATTAGTATTTAATATTTACTGTTTTTTAACAGGTACAACTTTTGGTATCAGACGCTGACGTTGAATCATATAAACAGATAAAATCAGATCTAGATGTGCTACGACAAAGTGTAGAGAAATCCGAGTTGTGGGTTTACAAGTCAAATAAACCAACAGCAGCTACAGTAGCAGCTGGTGGTAGCCAACAATTACATAATGGCAGTGATGAACACCAACAACAAACATCTGCATCTATCACTAAAATATCTACGATGACGACAGACGCTACCACACCAGTAGCCTCGTCATCATCTGTGAAGGCCAACAAAACTATACCATCGCAACCGATTGTAGTAGAAGGCACCCGTGTGTCTCAACCTCCAAATGCCACTGAAAAAGTAGCCTATGACACTTTTGTGGCTGACGATATTAGTGGTTGTGGTGGTGATGAAGAATTTGAAGATGATGAATACAAAAAAATACAAAAGGTAACAGTTTCTAATGATGTAGGTATTGATAAAAATAGGTATTTCTCCGTGATTGTCTTCATACATATTCGTTCCAACTTACGCTGTAGCTAATGCAGCCTAGCCCACACATTTGAAGTATTACTAGTCTAAACTTAAAGTTTATTACAAATTTAACTTTTAAAATATTTACAAAAAAATTTTCCAATGTTTTCAAAAAAACGAAAAACAACTTTTAAAATTTTTATCTTGAGTAAAACAAAGTACATACATATTTTTAAACCATTAAATACTATAACTTAATTAATATCACTCTCTAATATTACAATCATTTTCCGCTCATATTTCAAAAATAATAATTTAGATACATTTCTAATGGGAACAAATATGATGAAACAATGTATAATGTGCTTTTATAGATTCTGATTCGTATGAATGAACTGTGCGTTACTCGCGTACCTTCAGCGGTGAGTAGCGGGCTACATTCATCATCTTCTAGATCAAAT
This sequence comes from Pentalonia nigronervosa, assembly GCA_014851325.1. Lineage (NCBI taxonomy): Eukaryota > Metazoa > Arthropoda > Insecta > Hemiptera > Aphididae > Pentalonia > Pentalonia nigronervosa. Next base: position 28,127 of record JACXSJ010001192.1, read on the forward strand.
TTATCCATTGTAACTCCAACTAGTATAGCCACAACAACAGTAATAAAAAAACCCAAAAAGCACGAACAACGACTATTACGCAATGTAGGCGTACATACAGTAGTGTTGGACCTTTTGCAAGTGCCATACGATAGAAAAGGCGACCGGCGTATGGATGGTCTGATGGAACTGGCTCATGAGTTTTTACAATCGTTTTGCCTAGGTAATCCGCAAAACCAGCATTTACTGCATGCACATCTGGACCTATTTCTTAACCCTGAGGTATAATAATCATCAACAATAATAACTAAACGTTACAAAATAAATAAATAATCAAATAATCAAACCAACTTAATTGTTTCATTAGATTAGGGACGCACGTACTGTTTGTGCTATATTTAAAGATAACCCAGTACTGTGCAACGAGATTGGCGGCGGTGGTGGTGATAAAGTCGTTCAACATTTTATACACTGTATTGAGTCACAAGGAAAACGGGTCGAGTACTTGGAGTTTTTCCAGACAATAGTAGGTTGTTGTTCTCCTGCACCAGGGTCCTCCTCGGTGTCAGATACCTCGGTACAAGAGCCCGAAAATTACTATTATGGTAGTGGTGGCATGAAACAGCGTCATGGTGCAGCTGCAGCCGCAGCCGCTGCCATACAGAAGCAGCAGTTTATCAGGAAATCACAAGACATGGTTATGCAAGAAGTACGTTCATATCAGGATTACAATAATATATATTCAAATTATAGTTTGATATTGAAAAGTGTAAATGGATTACATATTTGCTACACTTACAATATAGATTTCACCATAAGTGCAATTAGACCTCTAAAACGTGGGTTGCTAAAATTATAAACACCTAACAGCATTGCGGCAGGGCTTCGCCCCTCCATTCACTACTACTTAAACTACACAATCTTATAAGTTATAAACTTACAATAATCAATGCGTTAAAACTTTTAAAACACATTTTAACATAAATCATATTAATGATAAAAACAAAATAAAATTTATTTAAAATAAATATATTACCCTTTTTATTAATTTAATTTTAGAATTAACCACTAAAACTTTAATATAAAACCAGTAATATTGTGGAGTTAACCATTAATATTGCAGTCCACCACAGCATGTGTCTATATACATATAGTGCTATCAGTTATAGGAATATGAAATAATTTATAACTAATTATTGTTATGACTTATAACCAAAATAGTTTTAATTTTTCTTCAATAAAGATTTCATAATTTAAAAACATCATTCATGGTATTTCACTGAAATAATAATAGTTAAACCTAAAAAAAAAACAAAGGGTAACAAATTTGAACTCAAGCATGCTAAAAACCCTTTTCTTCCCTTCTAGTTACGCCAATGACCATTACCTTATATACAATTTAATGAATTTTTAATTTTTAATTAGTTACTTAATGCCGGTGAAGACGTATTGGTATTTTATAATGACAATAAGGCATCATTCCAACAATTTGTAGAAATGATGCGAAGTGAGCGTGATCGACAGTACCGTGAAGACGTGCAAATGCTGGTAGTGACAGCGGTAGATTGTAGGAAAACCACTGATAAACAACAGGAGGCCAACCATAATTTACTAAAGTCACCTATGAATGTTAGGGACGTAGAAGACTGTTCTTTGCAAGAAGGAATGGCAACTGCAGAATCAGAATATGAAGATAATAGTGATCATAATGCTCTGAGGTTTGTTTGTTTATCTATTGAACTTCTTTTTTAATATACTGGGTACATTATTTATCGCCAGTGGCGAAAGTTGTGATTATTATCACTATACAATTTTATAAAATACACTATACATAATATAAAAAATAATACTGACATTTTATATGATGCCTTTACAGATACCATGTTGAATTAGTTAAATTATTGGCCTATTGCACTATGGGTAAGAATGTGTACACAGAAATTAAGTGCCATAGCTTATTGCCATTGGACGATATTGTTGCAATGGTATCACATCCAGACTGCATACCAGAAGTAAATAATGGTTTTTAATCAAACTTTAATTGAGCTCATTAGTTAGTTATATCCATGAATTGTTGTGAAACAGGTGAAAGAAGCGTATGTCAACTTTTTGAACCACTGTTATGTGGACACTGAGGTTGAGATGAAAGAAATATATGCATCCAATCACATGTGGACAGTATTCGAAAAGAGTTTCTTGCCTGATATGAACCGTGTGGCAGACCAAGTTGCCGCTGCAGCTATAACCACCTCCCCGCCGACAATTGCCAGTGTTACCCGTACCAAATCGCACTGCAAGCTGGCAAAATACGTGTGCGACGCTCTGATCACTGTTATTGGTTCGTTTTTCGGTAGTCCGTTTTCATCAACAGCCGCAGCAACTGCATCATCACCGGATCATCATCATCACCACCACCGACTGCAAACTGGTGTTGACGACAATGGCGGTGGTTCATCATCGGCCATTACAGCATCTGCTACATTTTCCGCTAACACTAATGCTATCGCTGTTGTACAGGTAATAGTGCTTGTAGTTTACTGGTTTATGTTTGGTATTGAAATGACAAATTTTTAAACATTAATTGGGTGTTCGTCCGATTGTCTTTACAGGCTAGGCAGCCGATATTCGTGCAACTTTTACAAGCCGCAGTTCGGGTACATCAGCAATTAACCGCTGCCGGCCATTTGACTATCCAACAGCGATTTAATGTGGAAAACACAATACGCACGCTTTCAGATTATGGTGAGTTTCATATAGGATTTAATCAATTGTAAACTATTCATTTACTTAACTACTAATACTTATTTTAAATTATTTCATTACATTAAATAACTGTACTTTTAATCATAAACAATATGATGACTATTTAAAGCTCGTATTTTTATTTAAACAGCTAAAAATATGTCAATTGACCTGCCTTCACAATTGCAAACTCATATTAATAATATATTCAACAAACAATCACAGACCTCTGTTGGTGGAGGGGTGTCAGGTGGAAATTCATCACCATCTTCACTATTGCTCCGAAGGCAAACAACTAAATGGTTGCAAGCTGCAAAGTCAATGCCTAAAAAGATGATCGAAAGATCACAATCACAGGTATAACATTTATAAATTTTTATGTAGATATGTTACAAAGATGATAACTTCATATTCTCTACCTATCATCATCGGTTTAAAAATAATCAATTGGTTCCAGTTAATCCGACTAGATAAGAGCATTGTTGAAGGGCTACAAGACATAGTCCTGGTATTAGAAGATCAGCTCAGGCCGTTGGTCCAAGCTGAACTATCACTACTCGTCGATATACTCTATCGCCCAGAACTTTTATTTCCTACCGTTGCTGCTGCTGCAGCTGTTGGTGACACAGCTTCTGTAGCAGTAGCTTCTGCAGCATGTGGTGTAACTGGTTTCATCAACAGGTATTATAGATTACATATCTCATTTGTTCTTTACCATCTTCTGTATTTTTTGTTTTGCACCCAACTATTGTTTTTGTTTTATGTTACCGTTATTTCTTTAATAACTATTTTTGTTCTAGACTCATTAAACATACGGAACAGTTGTTAGAAGAAAAAGAAGACAAATTATGTGTCAAAGTCTTGAAAACATTACAAGAAATGATGGCTATAGATTTAGATTACGGTGACAAGGTATATCACTCCTAAGTGTAGTATTTATCACAATGACCTAATTATTCCATCACTGCATATATTATGCAAAAATGGTTCTTTTTACAAATAGTTATAAGTGAGATGTAATTCTACATTACTCAAAATATGTATTTATTTAAAATTGTTATGATTCTTCAACTTTTATTTATGGTTATGTAAATATATATATATATAATTTTCTGTCATTAGTTTACATCACTGAAGTTAATTATAAACTAACATATTGTTTATTTAAATGCCAATGCCTATCTAAAAGTACTTATGAAAAATACATAAGAATATGCACTTATTGACAAACTTTAAACGTGAATCTGAAAATTATCCTATTTTTTTTTTAAGAGAAATAGTCGTTTTGACAAAATAAAGTGCTTATTGTGAAGTCTATAACTTTATTGTTGATTGCAGGGTGATGCACTGAGGCAAAGTTTGCTAGTGAGGTACTTCAATGGTGGAACAGGCTTAATGGGTACGGATAGTTCAAGTGATAGTGGAATAGACACATTTAATCAAGATGGCAACAATGACAGCATCAATGCTACTGATGATGACGAGGGTAATGGTGATGATGCTTCTACGACTTCTAGCAGCCGCCTCAAGGGTTTCTCTGCTACTGGAGAGTCTTCAACAAAAACAGGGACTGTCAATCATCTGCAACATTTACCTCCACCACCATCAACAACTTCATGGTCGCCCCCGCCTCCAATATCATTTAAATCTGAACAGCAACAAAATCAACAACACAGAGTCACTCATGGACCGGGTGGTGAATAATTGTTATCCTTCTTAAACTAAATATGAGATATTCACACTCTGACGCAAAATAAAAACCATGGAGATAAACAATACAACCGGCTATTTATTATGCCTGCTAGTGTATCAGAGTGTTAGGCTTATTTCATATTTTATATGTTAATGATATCGGTCACCTTATTATAATAAACTTTTTTTATATATTTATAGCAAAATTCTTACAACGAGCTGGGCTTACTTTACACGAAGTACAGACACACCTAGACAGGGAAGGGGCGTCTGATTTGGTCGTCGAACTCATTATAAAATCAGCTGCAGCTTCAGCAGCCGCGGCATCAATATCGGCCGGTAGTGGTAGTGGTGGTGGTTCCGTCGGTGGTTTCTTTGGATCAATCGGCATCGGTGGCGTTGCTGGTAATTTTTTCGGCAGCAATTACTACTTTGGTAGTGGTGCAGGAGCGAATGGGTTTGGACCATCTGCTTCAGCCGCAGCTGCAGCCCTGTCAGCGTCCCCGTCTTACTCAATATTTGTCGAAGCTGTGCAGCTAGGCGTCGCCCTGTTGGAAGGCGGTAATCCTGTTGTCCAGCGTAGCGTTTACAACAAACTATTATCACCTTTACCACCGGGTACGGCCGCTGCCGCTGCGGCTGCTGCTTCAACGGGTGGTGGTGCTGGTGGTGGGCGAAGTGGTGGCGCTAGTCCGACTGACCCATCTGTGAATTGTTGCCAACTATTTTTCCGAGTTTTTTATGACAAAATGCGGGACGCTCAAAACGAAATCAAGTCAACGGTCATAGTATCGGTAAATACAGCTGCCACAACAGCCGCAGCTCAAGCAGCTCAACAGCAGCAGCAAGAGGCTGAAATGGCTGCAGGTGGACGACGGATGCTAGCTGTCAGTGGTCAACAACGACAAAACAACCGTTTTGATCGGAGTTCCGGTAAAAAAGGTATACATATAGTTATTATACCTATAATATTTATAAAATTAGAAATGATAATATAACATATCTATCAAACTTAATAGTTAGTTCAACGGTTTTGTTATAAGATTTATATTTCATAGTTTTAAATTTAAAATTCGTTTTTGTTATACTTCGATACTTATAGGTGGTAAAACTTCAACACGATCCAGAGGTGTTGGCGGGTCGCGTCAAGTATTGATGACAGATGAGCTGCGTGAAGAATTAGCTCAAGCTGCAGCAGCCACTAGCCATGCGTATGCGGTTGGTGCTCGAAATTTGTCACTTGCATCTTCAACAAATTCTGCTACTGGTATGTAAAACATACCATTTATTTTCAACAAAAGGAAACAACCTTTTTACAGTTTTGCCTAGAAGGTGTTTTTATACAACTTTAATTTTAGATCATGTATGGTGTACTATAAAATTATATTGTCATAAATTAAAACTACATACATTAACTAACCATTGTTGTTATGTATTATTGTATAAAATATTTAAAAAATTCCATATATTTTATGCAAAAAGAAAGTCATAAAGAACAGTATAGTCTTAATTAACTTATTCATTATTACAGGTGAACGAGATAACAATGACGATGACGAAGGACACTTATCATCAATAGCTGATGATGGTAATAGCACTGCAGCTGACCGACTTCAACGGGCTGATGATTCTTACTACTACTATTACCATAGACAGCAAGAACAGCAGCAACAATACCTGCAGCAACAACAGCAACAACAACAGCTGTTGTCGCCTAAAATCCTGATCATGCAACCTATACTGCGTTTCTTGCAACTTCTATGTGAAAACCACAACCGTGATCTGCAGGTATGACTCATCACTTTTATTGTATTTTAATGATTTTTACATTAGCTTTTCTTACACATCCATAATATAATGTCGACCTCAACTAAAAATTTTCTTTGTTTATTCAGTATATTTTATATCTAAAATAAACAACATAAAAAACTAAATTATTGGTAACCAACTAATTGTAGATTTATTATAATTTTTATATAAAAAAAATTGTTCAATATAACCTTTTGTGTACCTATCTCAGTTTTTTTACAATATTTACAATGGTTTTTTTCAATGTTTTTAACTGTGTTTTCATGATTTTATGAAACAATTCCTATATTTTTCAGAACTTGCTTCGAAATCAAAACAATAAAGTTAATTATAACCTGGTATCTGAAACTCTGATGTTTTTGGATTGCATATGTGGCTCAACAACGGGTGGCCTAGGTTTGTTGGGTCTATATATCAATGAAAACAATGTGTCGCTCATTAATCAAACTCTGGAAACACTAACAGAATACTGTCAGGTTAGTTTTTTCAATTGTTTTATCAACTATGGCATAGTTACTGTGCTATACAACTAAGACACATGGCTCAAATTATAATAATGCTTCATATTTTTATCCGTAAATATAAATAATATACTCAACATTTTATTTAGGGACCCTGCCATGACAATCAAAATTGTATCGCTACACATGAATCCAACGGTTTGGATATAATCACAGCACTTATACTGAATGATATAAACCCTCTGGGCAAAACGCGCATGGACCTGGTATTGGAGCTGAAAAATAATGCGTCTAAATTATTGTTGGCAATCATGGAAAGCCGAGGGGACGGTGAAAACGCTGAACGCATTCTTTACAACATGAATCCTAAGCAGTTGGTAATTAACATTTTTCAAAGATAACCATATGCAACTCGAGTTGGATACACAACTAGCAACAAGTGTATACTGCAGCACTGTTGCACAGTCTCAATCTTATTATCATTTTGAATTATTACATTTTTCTGTATAGGTGGATGTGGCATGTCGAGCATACTATCAACAACAATACGATGTAACGGCGTTGTCAGCGCGTCGACGACGTCGTGGTGGTAGGCTGAACATGGCATATGGCGACGATGACAATTATTGTGATGACTACGGCGATGATGATGATAATGAAGAAGATGAAGATGACGATGACCAAGAATACTGTGATGAAGATGACTGCCATATCGAAGATGTACGACTTGGTAAAGGGGCATCCATTGGCAGTGGCCGTAGTCGTGGTGCCAGTGGCTCAGGAGGTATAGAGGGCGACTGTGATGATGACGACGATGAAGATAGCGGTGTGTCGCCAAAAGAAGTATGAAATAAACACGAGCTTACGAATAACATAAAATACTTCACTCAAATTCCTTATTATACTTAAATCTTTGATTTAACAGATTATTTGTATATTATAATTTTTGTTTATCTAATTTTTTAAGAGTGAAATATTTTCCTTCATACAACATTTAATGTCATCTTGTACATTATTAGGTGGGCCACAACATTTATATATTATGCCACCAGCTAGCGCAGCATAATAAGGAATTGGCTGGTTTACTAAAACCTAATAGCTTGTATTGTAGCGAAGTTGAAGGCGTTCAAGCAACAGGTGGACAAAATCAACAGCAGCAGCAGCAACAACAGCAACAGCTACTACAACAACAAAACCAAGTCGATCCACGAGTTAACCGAGCTCTAGTGTATTATGCGTCTCATACTGCCCAAATAGAGGTATAGAAAAATTGCAAGGTCCCCATTAGCGAATTAAAAAATTAAAGTTATATTGAATAGTTAAATTACTTTTAACTAAGTTG
>JACXSJ010001192.1:36251-70772 GCA_014851325.1 Pentalonia nigronervosa
AAAAAAAAAAAAAAAAAAAAAAAAAAAATTTTATAAAAAGAAAAATAAATAACTATAACCAGAAATATCAAATATTATTTAAAAATATAATAATAAGTCATAAATAATAATTTTTATGTATATTATTGTTTTAATAATGTTGAATTTTCACAGAATATTTTATATATATTATAAATAAAATAGTTATAGGATAACAGTATCATTGAGAAAAGAAAAATATAACTATTTATTCAGTATTTCATGCACTCTTGTATACTTATTAATCAATAAACATTATTATAACTAATAACTATTAGTTATAACTATTTACTTATTATTATATTTTTATTCATTCAGCTAATAAGCTAATACAGTTAATTGAATAATTTTGGATATTATAATGTGTATAGGTAATTAATTAGGTATATACTAATAATGAATTTAATTATTATAATTTATTATAATTGTGGACCATTAGATAAACAAATGCATAAAAATAATTTAATTCATTTTTAGAATTTTGTTATTGATTTTAGGATTAAATATATAAGTACTTCAATTAATTTATTTTAATACATACCTTTTCAAATCTGTAAATCAAATAATAATTTACAATTTGCTAACTTTAAAAAAAGTTAAATTTTAAATTTTTTATGAAAAAAAATTACTAATTTTTAACTAAGGTAAGTTATTTTTCCTGTTAGGCATGTTTTTGAGCAAAAAAACATATCACGTGCAGTCATCTTAAGTTATTTTAGATTTTCTATTGCCAAGTAGTTCAAAAAGTGTCAATCTAATGTGATGTCTTTACTATTTCATAGTTTTAATTTCTTTCTTTTACAGATTGTTCGGCATGATAGAACTCTTGAACAAATTGTGTTTCCCATACCAGAGATTTGTGAATACTTAACCCATGACACTAAAGTCAAGATCTACAATACAGCTGAACGCGATGATCAAGGATCCAAAGTTTCCGACTTTTTCGAGAAGACTGACGACATGTTCAATGAAATGATGTGGCAAAAGAAACTAAGAGGTAATTAATCAAATACAAGTCTTAATATAACTAATATTAAGTGTACGTTTAATATTGACGTTGTGTAGCTCGGCCGTCGCTGTTTTGGGTTAGCAGCTTTATGTCTTTGTGGAGCAACATTTTGTTTAATTGCGCCGTGATCATCAATCTTATCGTGGCATTTTTCTATCCATTTGACAATGTTGGTAGTGGTAGCAGTAGCAGCAATAGTGATGATGGTCAACGCCGTCGTATGATATCTGGTTAGTCGACCGTTAATTTGATAAAATAATGAACGATGTTGAATAATAATAAAAATAATTTATAATTTGTTCTCATACCATGTAAAAGCTAAGAGGTAGTGGTATTTTTCTGGTGAACCAACCAAGATCGAAAACCAGAAAACCATCTACTCTAAATCTAATAAATAATAATACAACTTTTAATTGTTTTGTGTCATAAATGGTATAGCTTTAGGTGGCCACGTTTCGGCGGCCGTATGGCTCGGACTTTTGGCTTCGGTCTGCGCAGCTGGATTTTTAGTGTGGGCTCGAGACGAAGATAATGCTGATGACGTCGACGATGTTGAAGACAATGACGATGAAAATGAAGATGATGGTGGTGGTGATCGAGATCAACAGCAACAGCGGAAAATGACTCGCCGCCGTAGACAGCAGCGTCGACGTAGACGTAGACGTACATTGTTGACGACCCGAACAAGTCGACGACGATGGACAGCTGCAGTACGCACCACTCTGGTGGTCACTGCCATTCTCCGATTGATATTGTCCGTTGGCCCGGAACCCACTCTTTGGCTATTGGGTGCGATCACGGTATGTTTCGTACTCACCACATCCCGCCCTGCTGCTTAAATAATATAGTTTTCTTTTCCTTCACTATTTAATTACAACCTCAGTGAAACCTCTATTAATGGACACCTCTCAATAGTGGATCCTTCCCAATAGTGAACACTTAAATTTCCGGCAAAAATGTACGTACATAATAGGGATTATACCCTCGTAATACTAAACACTCTCAATAATGTATGTGGACACTAAAAACTAATACCAAAATTAAAATTTACATCTCATAAATCAACACAATACATGTACATATATATCGAAAATGTTTAAGTAATAAAAATACTTTATTTATCTTTTATACATTTTGTTCATATTTTATCTTATCTTAATGGTTTTCCTATTCAATAAATGATAACAGATTTTTTTAATTGTATATAAACATTTAATATTTATATACTTATTTTTTAAAAAATAAATTAAAATTAATATAAATCCTATATATTTGTATAATAAACAATTAATATATTATATTACAGTAAATAATAATAAATAATACCAATTTAAATTTTTATGCATGTACCAAGTATTACTTACAAAGATATTCTTTTCATTACAGGTAGTAATGAAAAGTGTGCACATTATCAGTATCATGGGCAATCAGGGTACATTTACCAAACGTTTAGGTCAGATTTTGGCTTCAGTTGAAATTCTCTATCATCTGATGTACATCATGTTTTGCATACTTGGCTTGTGCATGCATCCGTTTTTCTATAGCGTGTTGGTAAGCTATACAAACATCATCATTTATATTTTATAATATTGAATTATTATGAAAATAGTATAAGATTGTAAAAGTTGATGTGAATCACAATAATAATACATTATAACACTATTACATGTTGTACATTCATTTATTCTAGTTATTGGATGTTGTGTACCGTGAAGAAACATTGTTGAATGTCATACGGTCGGTTACGCGTAATGGCCGGTCTATAATATTGACTGCGGTTTTGGCTCTCATACTGGTTTACTTATTCTCCATAATCGGCTACATGTTCTTCAAAGACGATTTCCTAGTGCAAGTTGACGATGATATTGTGTTTGGTGAGTATACTATTTATCACTTACTGTTATATACTGGATTATTTTAAACTTCTTTATAATGACAATAATCATGAAATCATGTAATGATAATATAAAATGGCTGAGAGTCATTTTCACATATCTTCACACTATTATTAAAATAAAAATTATCACTTTAAAAAGATTTTATAGTTCTTTCTTGAGTTTTAATTATGATATATTTTAAAATATGAGTATAGTTATCATATTTCAAATTTTGTCTTGTTACGTTTTTAGATACCAGTAGTGGTGATGACCAGCAAGCTTGTTCAGCAGCTGCGGCAACAAGTGATGATTTCAACTGCGGTGATAGTGGTAACAGTATTTCGTTGTCTGTAGATGCGGGCGGTGGAGACCGGAAAGAAAGAGCTTGTGACTCGTTGATTATGTGCATAGTAACTACATTAAACCAGGGTCTGAGAAATGGTGGTGGCATAGGTGACATACTTCGAGCTCCCAGTAGTCAGGTATATATAAACTGATTATAATTTTATCACTGATTATTATTGCATTCTTTGATATTAATAGTATTATTTACTATTTAGTACTAAATGATTTATTGTGTGAGAAAAGTAGTTTAGTATGTAGTTAATGTGTGATGATATAAGACAGCTAATAAACTAACTCAGAACCGCTACAACACTTGACACATATCTCATGGAATATACATACATATTTTCTGTTGAGTTGTCTTATAGACAATTTTATTAAATAAACAAAATTTAAATTTGAATAATTATGTTTTTGCATTGTAATCTATTAAAATATTATTATATAATATACAGGAACCCCTTTTTGTGGCCCGCGTTGTTTATGATTTGCTCTTCTTCTTCATTGTCATCATTATTGTTTTGAACTTGATTTTTGGTGTCATCATCGACACATTCGCTGACCTGCGTAGCGAAAAGCAACAAAAAGAGCTGATACTGAAAAACACGTGTTTTGTGTGTGGTATGTATAGTATACAATATTTGTACTGTATATCAATAAATATACTTTAAACATAAATTATACACACTTATGACTTACATACAGGGCTTGCAAAAGTTATATTAAAGTTATGATTATAATGTTATATGTGACAAAAATGGTTGAAATTTGTAAACGTAATTAAAACAAAAACAGTAAACAAAAATAATTAAATATCACAAAACAAAAAAAAAAACGATTAACAAAATATATAATATAATATCATTAAACAAAATATAACACAAAATGAAATAGGTATATAGAATATATATAAATATAAATATATGTATATTAAATAACAAATAACACAAAACAAAATTATTTCTTCAAATGCAAGTCCTGCTTATATATTTTATTAGTTATAGAGATATATGCGACTTCTATATTATTATGACGTAATAAATATTATATAATGTTTGATGTTATGTTTATATGTACAAGTTACAACATTTAATTAGGTTGAAAATCATTTATAATTATGTTGACACGTGTGTATAAAAAAAAAATATTTTTCAGGACTCAACAGATCCGCATTCGACAATAAGACTGTGAGTTTTGAAGAACATATTAAGTGCGAACACAACATGTGGCACTATTTGTATTTTATCGTTTTGGTAAAAGTTAAGGACCCTACAGAATTCACTGGTCCTGAAAGTTATGTGTATGCCATGGTCAAGGTAAGCTGAAATTATTTTCACTCACATTTATAATTAATTTACATTTCTCATCTTGTGTGTTGTTAAAAAAAAAATACCCTAACAGGACCGTAATTTAGACTGGTTTCCGCGTTTAAGAGCAATGTCACTACTGATGGCTGCGCAGGTAGATAACGAAGGTGAACAGGTTGAGCTTAGAGGTTTACAAACACAGTTAGAAACTACACAGACTTTAGTGGCATTACTATCACAACAGCTTTCTGAACTCAAAGAACAGGTATGTCTTCACCAAACCAATCATCATTGACATACTAGATTAATTACAATTTTTATCAATCTATTTTTCACCTAGAGTTTTTAAATGAAACTGAGGTTCTGAATCTGTTGTTTAATACTCACTACATTTTGTAAAAGTTAACTATAACCCGATAAAAGTTTATTTGTCTTTATTTATTCTTTATCTTATTGTGTATAGATGACGGAACAACGAAAACAGCGACAACGAATTGGACTATTAAATTCAACCAGTGCATATTATGGCATTGGTGGAGGTGGTGGAGTCAATGTTTTACGTCAACAAAATCAAGTGGGCATATTGTGAGACACCAAATGTAGCATAAACATATTCTCTGTTTTTTCTTAAAATAATTTATACCTACATGAATTTTCTTTCAATTATTCAATACATTACGCACATAGAGATGTCTGTAATAACAACATTACTAATGGGATTATCAATAGTAAATACTTAAACCACGGGGTACTTAGAATTCAGTTATTTATATTATTGTTTTAATGGGAGGTAGTTGAATTGTTATTTAAAAAAAAAAAAAAAAAATGAAACATTTTAAAGTCTGACATTTTTGTAGGTAGAACAGGGTAGTTAATTTTTTAAAAAAAATCATGAACATTTTTTAAAGTCTAATTATATTGTTGACATTATTGTTATAGACAAATTATATTGATATTTTTTATAGTTTAGTATCTATGTTAACAATGACCACATATTATTTATATTTATATTCTGTATACGAAGTGGAATTATGTGAGTTATACATCAATAAAAAAAAAATACATTCCACTATTATATAAACAACCTCAAAGTGTATAATTTATTATTCTTTGAATTGATATCTTATGCTAAATTTGTGTTTAATTGTCCAGTAGTAAAAACTGCCAAAATGGCAGATTTTAAAAATGATATTTTTGCAGAATATTATTTATTGGGCCATTTTACGTAGTTTTTACTAGGTTAAAATGCAGTAACGCATCATTTACACTATCAAAATGAGCTTTGAATATGTAGTATCTACCAAAATATCACCAAATATTAGACAAGCAGTAAATTACATATTCTAGGAGAAAACAGTTTATTTGTGTAATTACTGTTTATATATTTATATATATTTTATTTATTTGTGGGCATACATACTACACATTTATCTAGTAACCATAGATTGACTGGCCAACAGATATTGGTATCTACATGTACTACTCTTGAATGTCAATATTTTAAACTATTTTCATACATATTAATAGTTATTTAACAAAATATACAAATCATTATTTGTTCACAATTTGTTTCTAGCTTTGATCAGTCGAAATTAATATCATTAAAATATATGTAAATACTGCATTTTTAATTGTAATTGTAATCATTTATTTTTGATTATTACAAACATAGTATCTATTTAATTTTGCCAAAAAAGGTATAAACAATTGATTTAGCAAAACAATTTCTAAGGTAAATTTCTACAGATAAAAATAAAAATATTAATAAATAATTTTGTTAACAAGCGAGAAAGTTAAAAAAAAACCATTTTCCAAACAATGTAATTCATGTATATAACTTATGTATATATGAATACAATTTCATTATTTCTTAAATAATTACCCAAATTATTCTTAAGTAGATGGTAAGTAGTTATAATAGATTATGATGCCATGTAGACATAATGAGTCAAGTTCTGAGAGCAATTTTACCATTGTACATGCATATTAAGTAACTTAACCATTTCTTAAATTTTAAAAGAACAAAATTATCTCTAATACTCTAAAGAATTTTTCAATATTTCTAACTTAATAACTTAAAAGTTTGTAAAATATAAAAAAGTAATAAATAAATATTAAAAATGCTTATAACTTGTTTTAAAACTAAAATATATATATTATTTTTTTTTAATTTCTAAGATAATACAGATAATATTGTTGATAATAAATTTTTCACTCTTACAGTTTTACAAATATTGAAACTAATAAGACCAAACATAACTGCTAAATGTACATTTTCTATGTTATACAATAATGATAATAATATGTATTTGTCCACTTGTAAGATGAAAATCAAAAATACATTTAATACATTGTTAAATTTAAAAATTCATTTCAGCTCCCACTGTTTGCACTACTAATATAGGTAGTTAGCTAAATGCAAACACTCGAGTATAATTGAAACAGCAAACATATTTTACTTTTCATAGTATTAGGATATGATCTATATTCCACATTGTTTGAGACACCCCGCTCACTAATAAATGGATCGCCATCGACATTGAAACTACCATAATATGAATAAATCAATTTAAAAACTGTAATTAAATACATGAATATTGTAATCACATGCAAACTATAATTATAAAGTCCACAGTTGACATGTACGCCACATAATTGTGAGTTAGGTATATGTAATCAGGGGTCAGTTAGTTTTGCCTATGACAATTGTCATAGGTAAATAGATTGGTGGGTGGGTTATAATATTAAAACTTTAAAATTTACATATATTTAGTGAGGTGCCTCAAATGTGCTTGTTGTGTACAGTTAAGGAATCGCTGCCCTATATTGTTTTGGAGAGGACTATTTTTCCAGTGGATGGTCGAGTGGGTGTATTGACCCAAAATAAAATTGTAATAAGTGTTTCAAAATACATCGGTGTCCTTGCATGTAATTGTTGCCAATCATAACCATTCTACCAGAGTTTAAAAATAAATTCTTTCACGAGAATAATTGTACTCAATATTAAAGTATACGTTATTATTTATAGTCTGTTTCTATCCATATTACAATTAAAGTTAATTCAAAAATATTTACGTTTTTCATATTTTTATAAGCTTAAGATGGTAAAACTTTTTTCTATATGAATTTAATTTTTCGCCTAAATGGCCTGTTATGAAAAAAAAGTGTACGCCCACAATAATTGGGATATTTTTACGTCCACTGTTAAGTCCCCGGCTTTCCCGCCTAGATCCGGCATTGATCATTGGTAATAATTACTTGGTAACAACACTGCAATGCAGTAACGTGTTGACCGTGACTTTGAAGGGCAATTTCCGATAACTTTATATAGTGGGTTGTTGGATGAATTAGGTTAATGTTATATGAATTTAATATTAATATTACAACGTGTCAGAGACGTATTTAGGTATTCTGCACTCCAGGTAAAAAAAAAAAACGCTCCTCCCCCTCATAACATCGTAAAAATTTCTTCAACAATATAGCTATTATTAGGAAAAAAAACACATCATGTTGAAACCAATGCATTCTTCGCTGTATTCAAAATCTAAAAACATTTTATAGATATACATAAAAAATACAAACACTGATACTCACAAGTGTATAGGTACATTCATTATAATGTAACGATTAAATTTGAATAAAGGAAATTGAAAAAAAATTTAAATGTCTACGCCATGCTTTTTTGTAGAAAAATGTATCGATTACATCATCGTAATTTAATTTCTTTGATTAATCTGATTTTATGGTTAAAACAATTAAGAAATTTAATCTTTTATCCTTGATCTCAAGTAAGACTTGATCATTTTTAAGACGAAAAAGACGCAATTTCTACATATGGATATAAATATTTATAATTATTTTTAATGATCGGAGAGCACATTAATTTAAGTACAGCGCGTTAGGCAACTCATCACTTTGTATATACTGTTAATAAAAAAGATAAACACGCAGTAATAGTTGTATTATTATTATAGGTAGTTATATCTGTGTAACTATATGTTATGATAATTAATAATTCAATTACCATTCAATATATAGTTATACATTTTTGTTGTGCATGTTGTACACAACAGATGGGTAGTGAATGGCAAAAGTCAAGGCGTGGTAGATCGTTGGAAAAATTAAATTCCCGATAAAATATTTCATTTTGCCACGCCACTGCTCCAGTGGCATACCTACTAGGCATTATTTGAGGGGTAGCAAAATGAACATTTACCACTGTCTGATTTTTAAAGCATCCCAATGACTGTTGGTAAAAAACTTACCTAACTAATTATTTTTATAACTTTGAAGAAATGCGTAGTATTGTATATGTACTAACTAGGAAATTGTTGTCACGATAATAATATTTATTATTTACATTTATAGTTTTTAAGTACGAATATCGAATATGTAGACAATGAGTGTGTATATATGAAATGTATTTTATAGACGTACAGTGTATGTGTAAGGATGCATGTCACTTGAAATTTTCAACAAGTGGTTATAATACCATTTTTTGTGTATGATAAGACTGAATCTTTTTGGGTTATAAAACCATTTGACTCAATCAATTTTTTTCAGTTTTTTTTTCTATAAATATCAGTAGGATGAAATGGACAGTTCTGGAGATCCTCCCCCTTAAATTTACATGTAAAATCCTATCTCTTTTTTATAGGCAACACGCAGTGTGTTGCAGGTTGCCTATATTGCCTAATTATAATCAGTTTGGGAGGATCATGTACTGCGTGTTGCCTATAAAAAAGAGATAGGATTTTACATGTAAATTTAAGGGGGAAGATCTCCAGAACTGTTTATTTCATCCTACTAATATCGATGAAAAGGATATCTTAATATCTTACGAGGAAACGTTTATCTAATTTTAAAACTTTAGGTGATGTAATTACAATCGTATGAATTTTCAATTACAAAATAATATTTAAATATTCTCTAATTTTAATAAACTTTATACAAATTAATTTTGAATTCCTAAACAAAAAAAAGGCCGAATATTCATCGAATGTTTATATTAACATTTTTAATATATTTTGATTCTATTTGAGATATTTTTTAGGCATAAGAAATTTTTAAGAAATTTATTGTTTTCGGTTAAAAACTTTTTATTCTGTTAAAAAACTTGAATATATATAATACAAGATTCTTCTAACTTTTTGTTAGTGAAAAGTAAAAAAAAAAAGTTGAGCGTAAATCCACAATAGTTTTTTTATAAGCATCTAAAGTTAAAATTTCAACAAAATACGTCAAAATCACGAAAATTTGCATTTTTTTTATTTAGAAATTCTAAAAATGATTATGTTTGTATTTAGGATTTGAAAATTTAACACGAAATTTCCCATAAATTTTAATACCATCCACCAACAAAAAAAGTGTACCGGAAAATTAAACTAATTTTTTGTGTTTAAAATTAACTATTGGTTATTCACCCGTAACTAACCAATCATTTTTTTTTTCGTGCCGCCGTAGTTGCATTTGATGTATATTCAAAAAAGTATCACAATCGCCGCCGTAGTTGCGTTTTTTAGTTATATAATATGCTTAGATAAGTTTTTATAAAAAAAAAAAAAGGTTAACAAAGTAATACAATTTTTATTTTGATACTATTTATTTAGTTGGTCACGGCAAAGATATGCCTTTTAGTTTTAATTTAATAAAATATTGTAAACTTTTATTATTTTATTGGTTTAAAATATAAGCCTATTAGTTTAATTTGTATAATACATTTAATTTTAAAAATATATTATGTTATTACTGGCACAATAATAAAATAATATATATAATATAGCTAATACACTAAATAAATACTGATTCAATATTTCAAGCCCTAGGGATTTATAAAATTTAGTATTTTTCTCAATTATAATATATAATACATTATATTAAAATAAAGTAATAGACAATAAAAATATTTTTTACCTCAATGTCAGAATAAGTCGTTCTTCCGCCGGTATCACTTTTCGAAAGACGTGTCTTCTTTTTCAATTGTATTTCTTATGGCTTTCAAAATTATAAAAAAGGTTTGTTCACTCTTACGGCAGTACTCAGAAAATTTGTCCGGATAATTCCTTGACTTATTAAAAATTGTGTGGAATTCTTCTTCAAATAATCTATATTGATTAATTTCGTGAACCCATAAACGATCCTTAAACAAATTAACTTTCACATCAATTAAGGCAACACTTTCAGCAAATAACATTTTTCGCGCACGTTCCATCTCGATAACTGCCGATATTCGAATTAGAAAATTTAATCGATATAAACATATGCGATGAAAGAACGTCCCAAGTGCCCTGACCGAAATCGCTAAATCGCTAAATAGCTAAATCGCGTTTATAATCACGAAAACGCTCACATCGCAAATCGATCCTAATGGGGCCGCAGCTTTTGGTTGCGGTTGCGTTTTCGGTACACTCCTTTTCATATTACTCATCATATAATTCATAATATTATTATAGATACATCGATACATCGATAAATTGAATGTTATTGTATGGATTTTGAATGTAAACGAATTTAAGTAGGTACTTACCTATATTAAGTAGAATCTATTTAAAATAAACTAAAGTTTTTTAACTGATAAAATTTATTTGATGACAATAAAAAAAAAAACTGAAAATTGATTATGCCTATAAATAGCTCAAAATGAGTCAAAATATAATGACAATTTTATTACGCATGAAAATTGCTTATATAAACATTTTGTGAAAATGTCATACATCTACTGCGATTACTTTTGGTGTTACACCAAAAACAAAATCGATTTTTCCAAAAATTAGCTTCGTGTAAAAATTCCTGTTTTCCATTAATGTTTTATTATTTTTCCCGACGCGTTTGAAAACTATGGAGAATTTTTTATTTTTGACCCCTAAAGTACTAACTAGATTCACTTTTCTACCGGAAAAGATGCTGATGAAGAAAATCGGAGCACTTTTACTGCCCTAAAACGTGAGGACAGACAAAAAAAAAAACACAACATTGTAAAATCAATACATTCATCGCTCCGCTCAAAATTTAAAATTATAAAATACTACCACAACACTAAATATTACTGTTTTCCACCCTACAAATCACAAGAAAATGAATTTTATTTAACGCAAGAACGCCACAAATCGAAACAAGTTAGTCTTGAATATTTACTTCATTAATTAAAAGCTGATACTGCCATATAAAGTAAATATGACTCTGTTGCTTTGAAAATAATCTAAAAATTGAATAATTTAATACTAACACGTATATTTGGTGGCAAAATAAAAAATTATATTTAATTCAGAATTATGTGACGTTATTGCATTCTACAAAACTAATATTTTACTATTCGAAAGTAGTCGTAACTCAAAAGAAATAAATTAAGGAGCGAATTATATCCTATAATACATTAGTTAAAGATACAAGAGAGATGGTAATCAATATACTAAATACGATGACGGATGGATGGTTTAAGTATTGTAGCTAAAGCTATAGCTTTTACACAATGTGCATTATTGTATATCATTGTATTTTTGTAGTCACTAGGTATGTGTTTCTTTTATTGGTTTTAGACATAAGAAATGTTCTTGAAGGGCTTTGTGTACCAATATCGCCATAAAAAAACTTATTGATAATTTCGATGGACTATCAGAATTTTAAAATTATATAGTACAGTAGAACCTCCGTTATACGAAGCCTCTATTATCCGAACTACAATTGTCGTTTCCGAACGTTCTGTTATCCGAACGTCATGGCTTTTCGTTAAATGAAAATTAATAATTTCGTTAAAAAAAAAAAATATTATAAATATTTATCAAATATTTATTATATTATGTTTCTATGTAATTAATAATTGTATAAGTTCCTAAATAATTAATAAAAGTTAATTCTAAGTAACGTAATTTAAATACATATAATAATAAAACTTGTATTTTTTTTTTGTGATATGTAGGGTTATAATAATATGAATTAAACATATATCAAGATGTATATATACGTATACATACAATGCATTTATTAAAACAATTCCCAATATCCGAACTTACACTTATTCGAACTAGGTACGATCCCAATTAGTTTGAATAATCGAGATTCTACTGTACTAATAATAACCATTAACATATTTAATAAAATAGTTTTAAGGTAATGGTTTGTGATTTAAACAGTATTTATAGAATATTTTCAACAAATTCAATTTTAAATGTAATGATAATAACATCCTTTTCTTGGTATTTCACTAACAAAACCTTCATAAAGACCTGAAAATTCTTACCTTAATCAATTAGCCAAATTATATTACTCTAAATGTCTTACTAATTAAAACTCCCATAATAATTCATTATTTAAACAATAATTATCCTCCATCTCATATCTGATAATGTACAGAGAAGATTAAAAAGATATTAGCCTAAAGACCTAATAAAATAAAAAAATTAAAAACCAAAACATAAAATGTTCCAGGTCGGGTAGCACTAAATACCTGCTCATACATGTAAATTGTAAATTACTCGGTATGTTATAATTTTAGTCATCAAACTTACTTATTGTACATTGTAAAATTGTAAGTA
The DNA here is from genome assembly GCA_014851325.1 of Pentalonia nigronervosa. Classification (NCBI taxonomy): domain Eukaryota; kingdom Metazoa; phylum Arthropoda; class Insecta; order Hemiptera; family Aphididae; genus Pentalonia; species Pentalonia nigronervosa. The sequence goes on from JACXSJ010001192.1 coordinate 49,339, forward strand.
AAGTATATTTAAATAAAAAAAAATTAAGAAAGAAAGCAATAATGATAAAAGTATTATATATTACAATATTAATAAAAGACTTTTTTCATTAAAAAGTTTTTATAAGAATAAATTAAAAAACCTGAAATTAAATGTTCATTAAAAAAAAAAATTCTTTATAACTTCATAATAATAATAATATACGATAAAAGTATAACAGAAACTAATAATATTATTAATTTTTTGTAGTATGTTAAAGGTTCCGACTATATTAAGTAATGAATGTAGAAATAATCTGAGGAATAAAGTCACTCAAACTGATATTTCCGGCTCAACAATAAATACAATTAAGTCATTGACGGTTCGTAGCTATATAATATACCATGACTGGACGTAAAATACTGCTCGTATACCATCTAAATAAAATCAGAAAAAAATGTATATTGTTTTCTATTTACGCACACATAAAATTTGATAGTATTAATAATATTTAATAATTGATATCGTCATGTATTGTTTCTAGTTTTTCTACGTACAGCTTATAAGTAAGTACTCCTGCATATAAGTTATGAAAATGATTTATAAGCTATAATATATAAGTATAGGTTTAACTAAGAAGACTTGAATGCACATTGATATAAAACATTTTATGAATACGGCGTTCCTATAAAAATATACTTTTCAAGAAGAAAGAAACTATGGATCTCATTCGCATTGAATCTTCTAAACGATAAAGAAACAAACATAAAAAACAAGACAAAAAAAAAAGTTGTGTGGAAAGCGACGGACCGCTGTCACTCTAACTCTTCACATTATGATACATAAACCAGAGCCGAGAGGAATTGTCATTAGCTTAAATATAAAACACACACACACACACACACACACACACACACACACACACACACACACACACACATATATATATATACATTATATATATTTAGTAGCACCACAAGAGCGTCATATAATATATAGGGTGTATCTTCATGTCATTTTACGAGTATTTTTTTTTTTATAATTATTGATCGATATGGAATTAAAATAAAATCAATATAAGACTGTTTGTTGAATTTAAACTCAATTTTTTTTTTTTTTTATTACAGTCTTAAAATTTTTAACTTTGCAATTGTACTGACAGCAATATAAACTTTTAATTTCAAATAGTTATACACAGAGTTTATTTTTTCTATAGATTTTATTAGTGTTAGAATAAATATAAAAAAGATTGGAAAGTGGGTGTTTAATGGAGTCACTATAATAGATTTGTTAAATTTGATTTTATTGATATAAATCATTGTATACGAAAAACGATTCTGAGCGAAGACGGTCTGTCAGTCTTTACATAACTAAGTGTATTTTATGATATTATTCTTATTAAACTAATTTATTATACTATAATAAAACAGTAGGTTGAATTAATTTTTGAAGAAAGCATTGCATTTGAAAATGTCACTAAGTGTATAAAATATAATATACTTTAAAAGTATTAAGCACCCACAAAAAATGTTTTTAAATTACAACAAAATATAACTATCACCGTTATTCTTCTTTTAAATATCTAATTTCGTCCAAATTTGAACATAAAATGTCTATAAAAAACAACCATGTGAATATATTTTTTTGATTTTTGGTTACATATATAAATCTTTACGAAAAATCTTGTTTTAAATTTTCAATACTTAACTATATAAACTGAACTGAATTTCTTTAGAATACAATTAGGTCAAAAATTGTCAAATTATTTTTTAAATTTTTTAGAGTATAGAAAATGATAATATAAACTTTTGGTGAAAATTTCAAATGTTTACGGTTATTTCTTTTTGAATTAAAATAAAATAAAAAAATCGTTCCTTGAGAATCCGGTAGTTTAAGGGTGAATATCTAATGTTTATTTTCAAATGCTCATAATAAATTAGTTTAAATTCCAGTATTTTTTTTTTTTTTAGAAAGGTAGAAAAATTTATAGAAAATCTTATGTTGAATTTTAAAGTTTAGATTTTAAAAGAAAAATTTTTATAAATTATCATATCAAAAAAAACTGCAAATTTTCATGATTTTTATATATTTTGTTAGACATTTTAATTTTAGACGCTTTAAAAACTATTATAAACTTACGCTCAATTTTTTTTTTTAATTTTCATTTACAACAAGTTACGGAGAACCTTGTATTAAATTTTCAAGTATTTTGACCAATTGAAAAAATTAGTATCGACAATAATAAAAAAATAAAAATACAAAAAACCTGAAAATTTATTATGCCTAAAAATAGCTTAAAAAGAGTCAAAATATATTGAAAATTTTATTGTATATAGAAATTGGTTATATAAATATTTGGTAAAAATTTCATGTATCTTCAGTAATTTTTTTTTTAATTTACGCTAAAAATACAAAATCGATTTTGTTGAAAACCAGTTTTGCGTAAAAATTCCCATTTTTCCCGGTGCTTTTAAAAATTATTGGGAGTTTTCAAAAAAGACTTCTTAAAAGAACCAACTAGATTCATTTTTTCACCAGAAAAGATACCCATGAAAAAGAAATTGAAGCATTATTTCAACAACCTGTTGTGTATACAGATAGAAAATAAAATAAATGAACACATCATTGTAAAATAATACATTCTTCGCTCCTCTCAAAATCTAAAAGAGATGTAATGATATTGTACCGGTTGTGTTGGATTACAGATTTGTATACAATATCACATCCATAAGTTGAATATCAATAAGAATTTTAATAATAATTAATCTAATCAGTAGTATTCTATAAATAAAATATCTTTGTTTACTTTCTCAAATAGTTAAATCATTAAAAAAAATTTATTCACGAGTAAAATAATGATTTCTCATTGAACGATTATCTTATTTAGCTAAAATGAAAAAGAAAAATAACTGTTTGAATGTTAAATGTTTCTTTTATCATTTTATATAAACGATATTTTTTTTAAAATATGTATTGCTTCTTTTTAATCTAGTTATAGACATTTTTAATTTAAACATTTTTTTTAGTTATTATTCTAAAAAATATTGATAAAAATTTTTTTGTTTTGTAAAAACATTTGAAAATGTAATGCAAGGTTTCTCGTAAGTTATTATTATAACAATTCAAAAATATTAAAGATACAAAGACACGATTTTTTTTAAAGTATTTGATTTTAAAATTTTTACAAATTTCATCAAAATCATAAAAATTTACAAATTATAAAACATTCAATTTTTATATTTAAATATTGTAAATTATAACAAGGTTTATCATAAGAAGATTATAATGTAATAAAAAAAAAAAATAAAAAAATATAGAAGCACAGCTTTTTTTATATACACTTTAATTTAAAATTTGGACAAAATTATATATAATTTTAATTTTTAACGAAGAGTAATGATTTTAGTTATTTAGTTGTGATTTTAAAATACTATTGTTATATGCAATGAACCATTGAATTTAAATGTAATATATACATTAAAATAACCCACTCGACACCTATTGTATAGCGTAGCGGTACCCACTTGCAAATTTGTTATGTGTTTAATTTAATTTTAAATAAAATGTGATTTGGACCGTTTATTTTAAAATTGCGTATGGTCATTGGCATTGTTGAAATATTATACCTACTTTGGTGCGGCTCCCGCGTAAAATAATTGACTAGTGAGAGCCATGGCCTGATACACGCTGCAGATAACCGTGACCATTTCTATAATGCGTGGCTAACTTTAGTTTTTAAGGATTTCAATATAGACAACTCTCTAAGTACGTACTTCCGGGTCGTGTAAAATATATGTGTGTGACTGCGTGTAAAAGAAATAGCGTATCAATAACGCAATACATGATTATAAATTATTTTTTTTTCTTTTTGTTTTTGTCAAAAATATTGATTGTTTGCACAGGACCACCTTTTTTGCTTAAAAACATGATTTATTCCTTTCAGAAAAAACTTTCACGCATCATAAAGATATTTAATTTTGATATTATTAATATTTATTTATTTTTTTTTTTTTGAAATGAAAACACTTTTTATTTAGTGCGTTAGACATAGTTTTTAAAAATTCTATTTCAAAACCATATAATACAATTTTAAATATGACCGATTTTCACAAGCTTTTATTATTTTAATTATTTTTTGTTTTAAGATACGAAATCAAAAATCAAAGTTCAATGCAAATTGTAGAAAATTGTTTTATTTTCAAAAAAAAAAATAATAATAATCACATCAGACCACTCTACGATGCGTGAGAGTTTTTCCTGTAAAGCCTGTTTTGAGAAAAAAATTACGCGTTTCATTTTTGTTTGGTGGTGCCGTTGACATATAGTGTGCTCGGTAATCATATACAACCACACTCACACTAATCATCGTTGACGAATAACACAAATTCCACGAGCGGCGGCGACGAAATTGCATATTGCCTAAGTATTGCCCCTTAATAAAAAAAAACCACGAGCAGGCTCCTTAACTAACCTATTCTTCCCATAACATTTTTGAAAACATATTTTTGAAATCGTCATGAAATTTATTTAAAAAAAGCTCTCTTACACGTTTAAGTAATTTTTTATTACTTCAATATTATTCACATTTAAACAATTTTTTATGTTCAAAATTGAAAAATTTAATTTTAAACGGTTTAAGAGTTAAATTTCATAAAGGGTAAAAGTCATTTTCAAATAAACTTCATGACGAATTTAAATATGTTTTCAAAAGTATTATCTGATGACTAAGATCGTGAATAGTCGGTACAATCGGCATAACGTAGGTCTATTTTAATAGAAAACGTAGATAGGAACGAATCCAAATAATAGTTATTTAGCTATAATTTAGGTCGTAGATAGTATACTCTATACTAATCAGTATATGTGAACAAAAAGTACGTGGACGGTTTTTATTAGCGGTGTTTATAAATTAGATCTACACGAGGTCAAAATGCGTAGTTTGAAATAATCTTTAAAAAAAACATTACAACTAGAAATTGTCGTACACTAAACATGTATCAATAACATTCATACTGCCATGGTTACATTTTTCACATTAATAAAAAATGATCCTGGTGCAAACATAATTTTTGTAAATTTCAAGTTATTTTCAAGAAATAGGTACGTCTTATACAATCAATCTGATATCTATACATACTATTAGTATACCTAATCATCTACTAAATTATATGTGTCGAATTAATTAGTTTATATTTTACGAAGCATGCGGAAAATAACTGAAAAGTGGAGAGAAACGCGATCGGTGAAGAGATGTAGTCTTGAGTTTATTTATAAATATTTATTAACTAACAAAATTTCTATGCCAAAACATCACTTTCTATTTTCATATTTTAAAGTTTATTTGTATATGATTGGTCATTATGGATACACCGTTTATATTTCACAATAGAATGAGAAGTGCCGAGTGGGATATTATAAGATGAATGACTTAAAATGAACTATTTAGTAGATTTGAGGTTAAGAGTATTAGAAGTGGGTTGATGATAGATTTGAAATCATTTAGAGAAAATATTTTCTTTGTTGGTTGTTGATGAAGTATAATGGTAGATACCTATTACTAGTATTAGGTGGTGCAGTGTTACCAGTTACCGCAGGCACCAGAGAGCAGACACCTTTACATGCATATGAATGAACTTGAGAAAGTGTTAATATACAATGTTATATATAGAATATATTTTTAATAGTTATGTATATTAAATGATCCTTAATGTGTTGACCTTATTGGTTAATTATTTAATTGCTAAGAGAGAAAAGGCCAGAAATTAATAGTTAAAATAAGAATATAATTTTATAATTATAAGCACCTATATCAAAAAACAAAAACATTGTATGGTCCAAAATTATTTTTGTTATTTTTTTCGAGAATATATCTTATTAATAACGGTTAATATTGCAATACTACTATTAAATATTATTACATATCACTGTATTATTATTCAGTACTATAGAACCCCTCTTTTACTGTAAATTATTTAGCTGATATTTTTTTCTGAAAATGTTGACGTATCAGAATCAAAATTCGTACGAGTAGTTTTTACTTTTTGAGTTTTTTTAAATTTATATACTACGGATAATAATAGGTTTAAAACACATGGAAATTGAATGCTATGGTGATTTGAACATTTTAATGATTAATTATTAATCAATCACCATTAATAATTTGTAAAAAAGATCCAAGAATAATAAATATTAAATCCAATATTACATTTATTTTACAAAACTATTTTTTTGAACTGTTATCTTTAATACAAATATTTTAAGAACTGAAAAATTAGTCTTTCAAATTTTGAACTAGTTAAGTAACTATATCAAAATATTCAAAAAAATATCGACCAAATAATTTACAATAAAAGAGGAGTTCTCCTTTAAAAAAAAAACAAAAAAAACCAAGAATTTAAAAAAATCATATTTGAGTATATTTAAAAATTGTAAAAATCAGAATTTGAATAAATGTATTATTATAAAGGAAATTACTACGCATTGACCACGTAGGTTCATCTTTTTACCGTTATAAATTTATAATAGAGTCCATACCTATTATAAAGATTATACCAACGTTTACGAATCAATAAAACCGATAAGGCGATAAACTTACTGTTTTTGTTATTGCAATAATCACGATGCGGCTATTACCACTTAAAATTATTTCTGCTTCACAATTCCAATAAGGAATTTTCCATTCGATGTATTCACGCAGAATATGAGTAGTATATATTTTGTTATTATGGGAAATGTGTGTTCGACATCATAATATAAATATATTACAGATTATAATATGAGTGCATATAATTTAGATACATTATTATAATATATTTATAATGCATTATTAAAGTAACAAAATTATATGAAATGATAAAAATTGTTGCAAAAAAACTTTTCTGATAGAATCGTAGAATCATTATAGAAAAATCGTAAATTAAATGTTAATTTTTTAAATTTTATTTAGCGTTTAAATTTGAGGATAATTTACATAATATTAGCGTGTAGCATTAAATTAATATATTCAAATTTTAAAAAGTAAAGCAGGTAATCTGTTTTTGCAGATTACGAAATTGTGCGCATTCACAACTTTAATCGAGTAATGTTTAATAGTAGTAAATGTAAATTAAATAAATATACGGATATTTAAATAGTAACATCAGTATAATGATATAAAATTGAATACAGTTTAGAATTTTACACGGATCACGCATGCAAATGTGTTTCTTCTATACAGGTTCTTTGACTTTTCTACCGATGATGAAAAATATGTTTTTTTTACCATACATATATATATATATATATAGATAGATATCGGTGAATATATTACTTTTATTTACGCCGACTCCAATCTCGAAATGATAAAAAACATGCAGAATTAATTAACAATGCAAATACCAACGTGTTCAACGAGGCTATAATATAACGTACAGTCCGTACAAATTCACTATTTATTTATCATTACCATTATATTTTATTCAGCAAACGTGAATCGTTTTGTCGTTAACATTTCTATTTCGTGATCATCGATGGTGCAATCTCGGCCAATTCGTTTCGAAAACAAAATAATCGAATTCAAACGCGCAATCGGTAGTTATATACAATATATTATACATTCGTTTTTTTTTCTTTTATTCGTTTGATTTGTTGGGAAATAAAATCAATTTTCTTTCGATTTGTAGGTCGTGGTAGCTTTTGTCGTCGAAATATTGCAAAAAACGTACACGACTTAATTTCTCGATAAAATACCACACCGATGTTGTATATTATTATGCGTTTATGATGTTTTATATCTTATGAGTTGTAGGGCTCGGAAATTGTAGCATTTGCACGTTTTATTATTTTTTTAAAGGGGGGAGGCTATACGACTTACTGTTAAGTAAGCTTGAAATTAATTTCAAAGCACTATCAAAAAAATATTACAAGTTTATAGTGCATATTTAATAACTTTGTAGTTTTAAAAGCATATTTCTTAATTTTGCCTTTTTTTTTTTTTAGAGCATATTTGAGAATTAATGATAAATTTAAAATACAATTTGAAAATTTGACAAAAAATAAAAAAATTACATACATTCGAATACCATGAGTTATGAGAAGGGAGCGGGTTTATGAGTAATTTGATCACGGTTCTCTTGGACCATGATTACACCATAGATAAGAAAGACATTTTGGCTAGCTATAATATTAATTATCTATGATTATACATGACCTAATGTTCAAAATAATAAAAACGTTTTGAACTATTAACAATATTAAGTATAGTTCACAATTTTTTTTTAACGTTTTTGTGTTTAATTTTGTTGTATTCAGTTTTATTTTTTAAAATGTCGTTACATGACAACTGTAAATATTACATATTTTTAGCATATTTTACATGTCCGAAGAATATTGAGAGAATATTTTAAGGTTTTTTTTTTAGATCACATTAGCATCATAATTTTGACATTTAAGAACTTAAAAACCCGCTCTCTTGTTATGAGTTAAATGGACGGATAAGCTCATGCCCGGGTGAATAGTGGGCTACGTTTAACGCGTTTTTAGCGTCGTAATATATTGTACGCATTGTCGTCATGTATCTACGAAGATGGCGTGGACGAGTAATAACGAAATAATGAAAATATTACAATGTTTCACACGGTTGTAACAAAAAAAAAAAAGAAAAATCGTCGATTATCGCACGGTATCGCGCGAGTAAAACCGTCGGCCGTGCGACGACAATTAATAATAATATTATTATCACGCGGCGACGACCAAAATTCCTCTCTCTCTCTCTCTCTCTCTCTCGACGGTGCACCGTCGGCGGCGGCATTGCACTGCGTCGCTATAATCTCCGCAGCTGGTGCAGCTGCACACAAAGCGGTGACGGACGCAGCCTCACGCACGCACACTCACTGCCGCTCATACGCATACCTCACGCAAACACGCACGCACTACCTATGTAATAATAATAATACACAATAACAATAATGTGTATAGACGCCGACCGCGATCGTCTTCGTTGTTATTATTATTTTTTATACCCGCGGAGGAGCGCCAGCGTCGCGTCTCGTCGGTCGACGTCCGTCCGTCGTCCGTTGGGCCGCCGCCGCCGCCGCCGCCGCGTGGGACCGGCTGCCGCGGAGGCAGCTGCTGCTGCCTCGCTGCCTCGCCGGCGGTACGAAAATATTATTACCGCGGCGGCGGCGGCGCGCACGCGCGTAGAGGCGTTTCACGGGCATATATTTCGTCGGCGGCCGTGTTTTGTTTGCTGCGCCGCCGACCGGCGGCCCGCGGACGGCAGTGTGCAACCAACAGCGGTGCCGCTGTATCGCGTCCCTCGCCTACTCGATTTCCGTCGATTTTCCGTTGCTGTCCGCGCGTTCAAATCGCCGTCGTAGCCGCGCCCGCCGCCGAGCCATGAGCGGACACCACCGACAGCAGTTGCACGACGGCTCGCGGTCACCGCCACAATAATTACGCAATATTAATTATTGTAGATTATCGGACGATAACTGGACATCGCGTCTCCACACGCCTCCCGGACCGCGTTTATCGCGTAAATCGCAACGATATCAGTCGTCGTCGTCGTAATAGTATCCACTGTAAGTAAAACGCGTCTATATTACACGATGTACGTTTTGATGAAAATTTCAATTCGAAATTAAAAACTAAAATTGAATTACACAAATACACCGATCTGAAATGATATATCGAAAACGACGTTATACTGAAAAACTGTTGCATCTCGCGTTGTCGTCGAACACGAAGACTTAAAATTTTACCACGTAATAGCGGAACAACGTCAAACGATGTAACGTTTTTAATTTTTTTTTTTTTTTTATTATTTATTGTCACTTTAATTTATGGCATTGCGAGACGAGACCGGAGTTTTGGTACGATTGTGCGTTTGTGTTTTTCAAAATATCGAGACGTATAATATATTATTATATAGGTACGAGGTTACTTTATGTATATATATATATTTTATTGAGGCCGTAGTCGTAAAAACGATTCGACACGAATGATTCGAGAGCTCCCCCCCTCCCCCTTTTAGCCATCGTCTTTACAAAATTACGATATATTTTCGTAACGCGATCCGTATGTATAGGTTCGACTCATAATTTATATTACCATGCTTATACACCGCCAACTCTTTTGAGCGGTCGACGTAATTATTAGATCTATATCATTGAGATTTAATTAACTAATTACTTTTGTCACGATCGTCCGCCGATCGGTGGCGATTATATTTTAAATTTTTAATATCGGCGGCGCGTATGATCGTTACGTTGTTTATTGCGCCGCCGCCGGAGTAAGAGACGTAAAAAAAAAAAAATTAGTAAAAACTAGTTGTTACGGTAACGCCGGTATATTATTTTTAACGCGATTTATTTAGGTCGTAACGACGGCGCGCGTGTGATGATGACGGAGCCCGCATTATTTTAGTGCGTGCGCGACGATACAATAATACTATATTATTATTATTATTATTATTGTAAGAGTTAAATTCGAGTACCGTACGTGTATATGCAGTATTAAAAGTTTGTTTACAGTGCGGTATACGCAGCGTACGTAATCTGGTGCGAGGTTTTAATTTCGCGGCGTATTTTGTTTGAAAATCATAAAAAAACACGAATTTTTACACTCGTCGTGACACACGATATACTATATCGCGACGGGAGGTGGCGGGCGATCAACAACGAAGAAACTACCACTTATAAACAAAGCAAAACACCGTAAATTCACTATCAGATCGGATTGCGTGGTTTGCAGTTTCGAAACATTTTTTTTTCTCGCACTTATCGCGGACTCCTTGAAGACGTAATATCGCTCCGTGTTGTACCTACGCCTATAACAATAACAGCCATCATAGCTCCGATATCGAAAAAAAATATAAAAAAAAAAAAATCCTTTTCGCCACCATTTCAATATTATGTAAATAACAACAACGACATCATCACGTTATAATAATGTTTATCATACCAATACAACAATCGATCGTCGTGCAACGTTATTATTGTTATTGCCTCGGTCGCTGCAGTTTTATGTACGGCCGACGATATTGCGGTTTTCGCGCTGACTCTTGCGATCCGTCGGATCACACAGTGGTTGGCCATTTTTTTTTTTTCGTCAGCTATATTCACCGCGGCTGCTCCCGTGTGGCCGTGTCGACGTTTCCCACGATTTTGTTTGTTTTAAACGAGCCCGCACGTGGGTCGATCGACCGCGGAGGGAAATACGAGGGCGGCAAAACGAACCGGTTAGCACAAATCGGGAGACCGACAAACACGCATCACTATTTAGACACGATGCGTGCGGAAACAAGCGGCCAATATTGTTTTCGCGCCCATAGGCGACAGCCACGAGTAACTACGGTCATGTCGTATTCATAATATTATTGTGCGTGTGCAGTGTGGACAAGGTTGGGTTTCCGGTGGTAACCACGGTTTTCCGGCCGGGAATCGCATCGTCGCCCCTGCAGCATAGGTGGATCCCAAAAATAAAAACGAATAAAATGAAACAATAATCGAGTAAAACCATTACGAACCGAAAATCGAAACGCCGAGGAGGTGGGCCGGACTGGAATGCCCGTAAGGCGACGTATACCTACAACCCATTTTATGGTCGCGTACCCAAACGATATTCGAAAATTAAAATATTCCTGGAATGAATGAGAGAGTGAGTGGGGACGACGAATATGTTCCCACGTGAACTGCAATTCGTATACGAGTTAAGCGGTCGCGGGAACAATATATGTGTTTAACAGACAACAATCGGATTCGAAAATCGACATCTCGTTATTAAAACATCGTAGATAAGTGTAATCGATTGTGTTTATACCTACAACTGCAAATATGCACTGCGCAGATGTGTAAATTCCGTCCACGATTGATAAGTAAATGTATAAATTCCGCCCGTCCTTTATATATATTATATTCTGCGTAATAAATTCCGTCCGTTGCGAATGTACCGTATTTTTCTTATATAAACGTATTATCATTATTATACGTATACCTACCTATAAAACAACCACCGCCGCAGATAAAAGACCTTTTGAAAAATAACTAGATGTGGGAATTCCTGTAACGGATAAGACAACGTGATAAATCCTCTAGGTTCGTATATAATAATAATAATAATAATAATATGTATAATGTATGAGAATCATATTATAAACCTATTAGCATAATATGCGAACATGTGGAAATGTGTTTGCGTCGGTATAGGTTATATCGATATAATATGTTGATATTAAGCACGTGCCAATAATATTATTCGAGCGTTTGGCACTCGTTACTTTGGTAGTATATACACCGATCGAAAATATTTCCTCTCGACTTGTTATTATATTACCTACCTACCCACAGAAACCCACGATATTCCGGTTGGGCTTTGGTCGGTAAATTTCTGCGGAAAAAGTAGATCTCCGGATATGGAGCATAACCTATATATTATTATAAATATTGTATATTTAGGGCTAGGGACTTCTAGGAGTTTGCATGTTCTTCAATAATCATTCAAAACATAGTTAAGTAATATAGAAATTTGTTTCATAACAATACGAGTTTATATTCAAAATGTATAGTTACATATTTTACATATTTGACCATTTTCGATATAAAGGTTTAAGTTTTATAAATATTTTACAAAAAAAAAAAAATAGTTCTAAACAGATTTACTGGACCTGAGATATTATTTTGATGATTTTATTTATATATAATTAGTGTTTGTGCAGTTATCCTCGCCGATCACTCGCATTGTTACTTATTGATACATCGCACACGTGATTCCTAATAGTTAAAAACAATTATATACTTAATACAAATTATAGTTATGTAAATATTATCTAGATATTAAAGTAAAAAGGTTTTATTAAATACTATGATTTTTTTTTTTAATAGCATATTTATAGTGATTCTTTAAGGCATAAATGTATGCATTTTTTAAGGTTTTTTAGGGAATAAAATCCTTAACTTTAAATTTATATAATATATATAATATAAACATGTATGAAATATACGGGGAATATTATAGGTAATATATTATTTTGGAAAATATTTTCGCACGGAATTTTCACTTAATCCGGTTGCACGGCAGTAGTACAGTAGAGTCTCGATAACTCAAATTTTTTACTTGCCCCTTGAAGTGTCTTTAAATCGTGTTTGAGGTATATAACTCGAAAAATACATACGTAGAATTTATTTTTATTCTCCTATAGATTCAAGTTACCGAAACTACTGTATAATATAAATAAATATACGCACCTATTATATTATAATAATGACTTGTTGATAATAATTGTAGTCATTAGCCAAACCGTTCCGTTTTCATGGGGAAACCGCCAGACACGGGTGGTCTTTCAGAAACATTAAGCTATACCACAGGCCTATGTATGACGTGTTCCGACTACCGGTGGTAAAATACCTAACCCATACGACGACGTGGTTTTTCAATTAATCATGATCACAGCACCGACCAGGGCGGCGGTCAAATAATTAATTTATCAATTGTGCGCGGCAATCTTCACATACAGTGTGATCTAATCAAGTGTCTACACTCATTATTTTTTTGAAAAGTTTTAACATTTCTGAAAAAAAAAATATATTTTTTATCGTTATAAATTATTTATTTTTTTAATTTTTTAAATTTCGAACAAGTTTTTAGTCCATTAGTTATATAATATATTGTTATAAGCATTTAAAGTTTATATGAGGTATCCCGTAAAATGTTATCCACTATTCAGCTGCTAATCTTAACTTTAAATACTTATGAGAACAACTAATGAACTACTTGTCCGAAATTCGATTTTTATTTATTGAAATATTACGAGTAATATTCTTCGGAGTATTAAATGCATCGTATTATTCAAAGAAGTAAACATTTCAAAGACGATAACGATAAAAAATATTTTTTTTTCGGAAATGTTGTTTTGAAATCATATTGAATTATATGAAAATAATATTTTCAAAAAATTAAAAAAATTTCGAAATAATGATTATTGTAGATACTCAAATGGATCACCTGGTATATTCAGCATACAGAAGTTAGTCATATATAGACTTATTATATTATAAAACGTATGTATAATGTACATAACGCATGTAGAACTGTGGGAGGTACTAATTGTGTCTCGTTAACAAAAAAAAAATACTGTAATTTCTCTAACATCGTTTAACCATAGTAATTAAGTATGCATTGTTGTTTGCGTTAAATTATATACTGTCGTTTACTTTGTCATCAGACCCATCGTAAAGATACTGACGGTGTGTATGACACCACGACGTGTGTTGTTATAGCAAATGCGGAATAGACACTAAACCTATAAAATTAGGATATATCAATTATGAATGTACACGATTCATGAACACTTAAAATATAAAATATTCATCCTTCGTAAAACATACATTGAAATGATTTACCAAACGGCTGTATTATATTATAATAATATATATATTTGTATTTGTAGTTTATTGCCGTCGTATAGTTAGTACCTAGTCGGTACTCAGTATATTGTGCAAATGTTTTTTTAAGAAATAAACGTAGACGGTTTGACCTTAAAATGTGAAATGTCCTACCTACTAATAGTTATGGCGTGTAATATAATTACAAATTATTATTTGCGGCATGCAAATTACTGCACACTCGTGCCTATACTATGAACTATAAATGTTACCTATGTGTGATAATTTTTTATTTTTATTTTTTTTCACGATATCAGTAATTACAACATTAACAACTTACTACTAGTCACAATATAGAATAGTGTCACGACAGATTTTTCCACGGGTACAAAATGAAATTCGCTCAATTCGATAAAGTCGTATAAAATATGTAATATAGCAAAATTACGTGTATATAAAATTATATCAAAACAGCATATAAGTCTATACCTAGTATTTTTTTTTTTTGGATAGGTGGGAGGGGTTAACTGAGGTTATTAGCCTGTGTAACGGGGGGGGGAGGTACTGTAGGGTTTTTTTTTATCACGTATATATATGTGGCAAGGATTTTACTGCTACAAAACCCGGACGGTCACCCATCCGGGAACTAGTAGTAGCGGGCGTTGCTTACTCTCAATCGCAGAACGCGACTGGTAGCAGCCAACGCGCCGCGTCAAGTGACGATACCTTATTTTTTTTATAGTATTACCTACAGGTATCTACATATACCTACACAGTTTTAATCGAAAACCGATTTCTTCCGATTTGTTTTTCTTTTCGTTTGCATAAAAGTATTTCACGACGTTTAAAAACCCAATACGAAAGCCCCCGTGAACGCGGAATGTTAGATCGCGATATTAATAGGCGTACCTATGTGGTTGACGATTATATCATATCATTTTTCTCAAGTGGTGGCAGCGGCGGCGTGATGTGCGGACATAAATATGAATATTATTAGCAAGCGTGTCGCGTCTTCGCCAATCGATTATGTTATTATAGCGTTATACGTACGAATAAAAAAAAAAAAAGATCAATAAAAAAAAACAACGTTCATACCGCGACCGTCGTCAAACGTACCGCCGCCGTCGTTAATAAAATAATTATTGTTATCTCTCATTCAACGCGTCACTTATAATCGTGCGTAAAATAATATGATATACAATTATAGGAATATAAAGAGGACGAGTGTTGTGGGCGAATATTCATTATAATTTATCGTTTATATCGTTATATTAAAATTTACAACTGTCGTCGTCGTAATTAAAGCCGTCGACAATTGGTACAAAAAAAAAAAAAAACGCTATATTATCATTATTGCCGTCATCGCACAAGCGGCACTCGAGACCTAATGTCCTATATATATATATATATATATATATATATATATATAATCATATTATAACAAGTCGATACGATATAATGCCTATAATGTCGTTATATCAATATCATTATTATAATATATAAAACACGCGTATAATTATTATTTTAAGTCTGTGCATAAATCGTGTACTCGACCGTTATGTGTATTTACGCGTAATTATTAATTGTTAATGTAAATATAAGAATATTCGGTACTGTTGACGCGCGCACGCGTAATATTAATTACGATTTCATTGAATGCGTGCGCATCGTTTTATTATAATTATATTATAATAATTTATAATGATGATTTTCTATTATACAGTTTAAACGATCTTTATTATAATACGATGGTCGTCGCATAATGCAAATAATAATATGTGCATGGTCGTCGTGTGTAAACAATATATTATATTATTATAATAACATAACACGATCGTCGTTTAATCTGTAGGCATAAATTGTATTGAGACGCACAGAGTCACGCGGCCGCCGTCTCGATGAACGTTAAAAAGCAACAAATGCAGCTGCAACTGCAGCAACCACAGCGGCGGCACGACCGCACCGGGTTCGAGGCCCTGTTGGACCAACCTGCGCCGGTGGCCGAGACGTCCGATCGCTACGATCACTCGCACCGCCACCGGCGTCCGCCGGCCACCGGCGCCGGACTGTCGGACGCTGCACCATCCGGCTTCACCGGATCGCCGACCGAAGCCGACGACGCTACCTCCGCCGCCACCGCCGCTCGTCCCGGCCGTCCACAAGACGAAGCGGTTACCACCCCGCCGCCACCGTCACCCCTGTCGTTGCCCAGCCCTTATTACGACCGGAATCCCGGTTTCCCGGTGCATCATCACCATCATCGTCATCGTCACCATCACGTCCCTAAGACCCCGCCGCCGATCACCGCCACCGTACCTCTGGGCAACGTTCAAAACGTCGTGTACTCCACTGGCGACCAGGACCACAACGCAAACAATTCAAAAGTAAGTACAGTTCGCGCGTTAATAAGACGCCTTCGTGACGTGTTGTCTCCGTCTTACAAATGTAAGGCGGCAAAAACCGTTTTACGTGGACGTGAGAAAGAACCGAGAATGTTACAGTCACAACTCTAAAAAACAAAATTTTCACCACATAAAAAGGAGAACTTTGGCTAGGCCAATATCATTTTTATTTTTTCGATATTGGAACTACAAAAAAAATGTTATTCAAGTTTGAAAATAATGGATTTTGAAACATTATGAATTATTTTCGTAAATCTGATATCGAAAAAATAAAAACGATATTGCACAGCCAAAGTTCTCCTTTTTATGTGGTGAAAATTTCGTTTCTTAATTATGACTACAACCTGAATGGTTCTATCCCGCGCAAAACACTTTTTGCTATGTTGTAGAAAACGCAAAATGGAGACAACACATGCGGGTGTGGCGTCCTCTTAATAATGTTTTGTATACAATTGTTATATAGAAGTATCATCTATTTTATTTATAATCTATATATATCTGCCCATTTTCGACTGTAATAGATTATATTATTATATGATACTATACGGGGGTTTTGTTCGCCGTTAATATATATATATAGTGAACGATTAATATAAAATATTGGAATTCATTTTTGTTCGGCGAAGAAGGGACACGCGTTTGTGTAACGGCTGACTACGAGTTAAGACTATTTTTCCGATAACGATTATAGGGTTGTTATTTATGGCGTTGTGAAAGGGGTTGGGGTTCGTGAGTCACAGGACTTGTTTTAAAATATTCATTCGTTGCACATCGAAACGCGTGTCTCGTATAGTCGAGGTAAGATCGAGTAGCCACTAATAGTAAACGTATATAGTTTATAAGCTACAACAGATGTTAAATATTACTGTTCCTAACAAATCATAAACGATGTCAAATTGCTATTGTTTATTTGATTTTCAAACGAGTTAGTATAAAATTAGATTGAATTTATAAATTTTTAATTTTAAGTTTGATGTAACTTACAACATATTTCATAATGCGCATAGTCATTTCAAAGAAAAAGTTATATCATTATTGTTATACCAATTAATCTAGTATAGGTACTTACTATTATACTATTATTAACTTTCAAGTTATTATAACACATTATAACTTTTACCCAAATCATCTGCTTCATTCACCCTTTGTAAATGTTAAACTGGCGGGTGCGTTTGTTTTATGAGTAAAAAATGAAAAGGGGGATTTTTAGAGTGATAGAGAGGGTGTGGTCGGTTTGAAAATCTCTAACATCCCATAAGTAGACTGGCAATTGGCGCATGCATACATGTTTGATATAATTTCGTTGCAACTTGCAGCTTATATTCTTATCCCCGTCCATTTGAAATCATATGAGAATTTTGCCAAGATTTCTAATTCTTTAAATAAACTACCAATAAAATATATAATATTAGCCCTAAAAATTGCAATTAAAGTTTTGTTAGTTAGGTTTGGTTATATTAAACTGACTTTTTTAAAAATTCTATTTAAATTATATAATTTTTTCCATAGTTTCTTCAATTTACTTCTAACCATTTATGAAAAAATAACAATACTAAGTTAGAAATTTATAATAAAGTTTTTGAATCGCATTTTTGTACATCACGTAATACTTATCGCAAATCTATTATATAGGTACCTATATATTAATCATAATATATATTTCACACCTTAATTATTTCATTAATACAATAATACGCATACCCGGCTATAAGTTTTATATATAAAATCAATGTACACGCGATTTCATTATTAGTTATTTGGTATTCCTTGACTAGAAAAACAGACTACCCACTTTCTCTATTTGAATAAATAGATCTGCAACACCGTTAATTGTTATTTTTTTCTTTGTAGGTACCTATTTATTATGTTGTCTTGACACTTTGTCATCGGCTATCGGGTTATGTCATTTGCTTGGAACTATATAAATATTTTTCCAGTCAAATTCTATTAAATATCGATTTTATATAAACCTGCACATATAGTGTGTACAATCTTCAAGCTTCCGTAATTAAGATTGGTATATTTAGCAAACGATTCGTGGGGCGATTGTAAACTCGACCCGAAAAAGTCAATACCCAAGGTCTATAATAAACTCGACCCGGTTTTTTTCAGGTAAAAATGATTCACATGTAAATTCTGCCTGAGTAAAAATAATAACATTCCCAGATTTTCTCATAATGTCTAATTAATAATTAATTATCTTGTAATATTTTTGAGAACCATTTAATCTAACCCAGAAAACACTAAGATGAAGAAACAATTTATTCTCATTATGCTCTAAAAATCATTTTGTTTTATTTCATTTTTAAATTTTTAAAAAATATGGAAATTGGTTATAGCAAAATTAAATTATAAGGCAGTGTAAAAATGTAAATAAAATAATTTTTTTTATGTTTTTGACGTATTCATTTATACTGATATTTCTTTATTTTCTTTAAGCGTGATTTCTAATAATAATTCTTTTTAGTTTTTGGAAATTTAAAATTTAAATGGTTCATGATAGGCTATTGATTTCCATATAGGTTTCGGTTAGTATTTGTTTTTGATTCGGTTATGATATATATATTATGGATATATATTATATTTTTCGGTATATGTTTGTCGGTGAAAATTATCGGGCCGAGTTTACAACAAAAAAAGGTAATCGTGGGTCCAGTTTACATTTTCCCGATTTATGTCATATAAGTGTAATAAATATATAAAAAAAAAAAGTTCCTATGGAATATTTGTCGTGTATTGTTTATCAGTGTTATTTGTCGTTAGTACGTTTAACGTTATGTAATTATTGTATAGTACTACTGCCAACGGCACAACTACAAGTCCGGCGGTTTGACGGATGGACGGGACGACGACAAGGAAAACATCAAACAGCGGGACACCGCCGAGTGTCTGCAACAGCAGTTGGACGAAGTATTGAAGGCGTGTGTGGACTACGAAGAGCGGAACAAAAGCCGGCAGCAGGCGCAGTCCGAAAGCTCCGGTAACACGTCGCCAGGCACTGCGGCGCCATCGACGACCACGCCACCGCATCAAAACCGGTGAGATACACATATGCATCTATTGGCGTTTACCATATATTATGCAATTGCTAATGCAGTTATCCGCATTGCTGCACGTAATGTAGACGCGCGCAGACTTCACTGGCAGGTGTGACAAAAACAAAACCTATTGGGCATATTCCCCACCAGAAAAGTGCAGTGATGAAATTACAAAATGTTTGTCATTAAAATACTTCTATGTTGTAAAATAGCAATTCGAACAAACAATTATTATTTTAGTATTTTAATTCGTTTATAATTACATTTTCATTAATTTGTATTTCCGAGGTCAATATCTTTGTAAGCGAAATTTCAAATTTATAAATATTGAGTTTTTTCAAGTAATAGGGTCTTTGGGGGGAATACATACAATGAAATGGACATTTTCTTCAATCGTGATAACCCGCATGCACGTCTATACGCATTAGCTTAAGTGAATTCGGTAATTGATATTTATAGTATTTAGCATTAGGATAATGCGTATAATACGATTAATGAAATCAAATTAACCCTTACGCATTAATGATCGCATATAAACGTTATTTTATAAGCTTTATTATTTGAAATGAAGTAGTTTAGTTCAGATAGCCAGGTACGTCTTAGTACTTAATAAAAAATACTACATAAAATATATAATACTATAATATGCCTATAATAGAATCCAATAGTCACGCGTTGATTATCTATTTGGAATCAATTTTTGTTATAAGTACATCATTAACATTTTATAGAAATATTAAAGATATTTTTAATTTTTCGATCCAATATCAAATTTTTACCTTTATAATACTATATCGAAAATTGAAATAACTGAAAATGTCCTTTAGCTTTACTATTGATAAACCTGCTCAATGGTCGAATAAAGCGTTTATTTTAATTTCTAAGACCAAGTGATCTGTACTACACGAGGAGTCGGCAAGTCGGCAACCTGCGGCCCGCAAAGTAATTTTATTTGGCCCACGTTGTAAATTTAAAATGTGTATACAAATAAACATAGTCTATACTCCATTTAACTGGACCAGGAGACCAAATTCTTTTATCCAAAAACCACAAATAATATGAAAAGTTTTTATCGGGTCAAAAGTTAATGGACATATTATATATTTTTAATTTTATGGAAATATAATAAATATTATATTTTTGATGCATAATTTTATAAAATACTTATAGATAACAGTGTATTATTTTATAAAATAATTTCTATAATATATGACAGACATATGTAATGTATAATATACCTATGTACTTAAATATAGTATGAATCTTGATAGTTATTTATACAATACAGTGAAACCCCTGAATAGCGGATATTCTCGGTCACCGGAATTTCGTCCGCTATTAGGAAATATTCACTATTCAGAGGGACTGCATTTTTGAAATTCATTAAGAGTTAATATAATGTTGTTAATAATAATGTTTTAATGATATAATATTTTAAATGTTATAATGATACATATGTATCATAAATATTATAATAATATTTTAATGATATATACATATAAAAATTTTAGTACCTATATGTATTGTAATAAAATTATATAAATATTTAACAAAAAAGAAATATGTGTTTAACAATGATATAAATTTAAAAATAGATAATTCCTAAGTTTTTGTTATGCTGACGAAAGTCTAAAATTTTAACTTTTTCGCGAAGCGACAATCGCTTACGTTTTAAC
>JACXSJ010001192.1:70872-97394 GCA_014851325.1 Pentalonia nigronervosa
AGAATTATCTCAATATCAAAATTCACACTAATTTAAAATAAATATTTAATTTTTTTACAATAAATTTTCAAATGTTGTACACAATATAAAAATGTATTTTTAGTTTTTTTTTTCCGTTCCGTTCATTTAGACTTGCGGCCCGCGTAATATTTTAAAATATTTTATGTGGCCCAAATGAAAAAAAGGTTGAGTATGGCTGTTTTAACTCATCGTGTCAAAAGCCGTCACTAACTAACAAAATTCCCGAAACATTGACAGTTAAGATATTGATGTTTTCATGATAATGGTCATTATACGTTGTAGCTATATCTTATTATCCCATAACGAGTATAAACAGTGCCATATACTAGTGTGAGCGTGTTTTTTTATCGTTGTTTTATCATTGTTTTTCAATAAAGACTAAAATAAATGTCCGCTATTTAGAGATTTTCCTATTTAAAAGTAGTCAAAATGTCCCCGTTCCCAAAAATTGTTCACTATTGGGAGGTGTCCGTTATGGGAGGTTTCACTGTATTGTTTAATTAATATTAATGTGAAATATGAAATTAAAGTTTTTCTGTTAATATTTTATCGTATTGAGGTTGTAATTCAGTGGTGTATATTTCCTAGATCTTAGGGAGGATGAGCTGAATTTAAAATCAATAAAAGTAATGAGATTAAATCCCTCTCTTTATTTTTTTTTGAAATTTATTACTGTAATCGGTTCAAAAAATGTACACATTTTGTTAGTTTTAATTTTTAAAAATTTTACAATTATTAATGTATACATGCGAATAATTATTTAAGCAACACGACCTTAAGCTACTGTTGAACTATTGGGCTTCTCTTATTTTGGCTTGAAGCTTTCAACGCAATCAGAGCATCAATCTGCAGATTAAACCTACATAAATTCTTAAGTATCAAGTTGTAGGTAATATTGTATTAATATATAGTGGTGACGAAAATCCCAAGGAGAGGGGGTCCACAGTTATCCCTTCACCCCCTCTCTCTCCCGATATCCGACACTGAGATGTAGGTTACTAGTTCCAATTTTCAAAATTGACTCCAAATGTTTGTCAGACACGACTGTTCTGTGTTTTAAATTGATACATTTAATTTAAGAAAAAAGTTTGTCTACATAAATAATTTACAACTTGTAGTATATTATACAGATATAAATTCAATTGCAACATTTTTTATTTCTTCGTGTTTCTGGAAGAAAATTATAAAAATCGACTACAGTCTTATCGCGATATTTGATTTTAAGTATTATTCATCGTCCTTTAGGCGGGCCGGTTAAAATTTGTCCGTGGGCCGTAGTTTGGAGACCCCTGAACTGGACTAACGTTATCTTTGTCGATGATACTAGTATTCTTTTTACGCACGTATAAATTTTGTGGTGTGTATACAATATAAAATATATTATCAGTTCGTTTTCGACTCCCGACCAAATGACACGCGTGTAGCTCTACCACACTAGTATTTTATCTTCCGATAGAACAACACAACGTGAGGCCTAATTGGTAATATGACTATCTTTCTTATCTTATATTATATGTAACAAAAATTAAATTACAACAAACACACTAAAACGACTATTACTCATAATGAGTAACAGCACGTTAATCTTATCACATCGAGATATGAAAAAAATCTCAACAAATCTTCTCTAGACAAAAAATTATTAACTTCTAACAAACAATCTACACAAATCAATAAACCCAAGACACCTCAAAACCAATCCATTTTTATGGCACTAATTAATCTATAAACTACGCAAAAACTTCTATAGGAAACTCACAGGTCAAAAGTTTTACTGAAATAACAGCTAACTCTTTACTTCTAAAAATAAACCTAGTCATAAATTCAATAGACGATATTAAACAAATTCAACAGGTATATTATCATTGCACTAAATCATATTACTGAAGCAACAAATATTATCTCTGCCTCACACACACCCAATAATAGATTTTACATTTTTCTTAAAAACCAACAAATCGTCGACACATATACTAGTTTTCAAAGACAATTATGCATTAAATCTGACAATTTTTCAAAACTACCTATATCAACTACGGTCAACTATAACACTACATATCAAATCTTCATAACCAATGACACAGTTATCTGTTTTCCGTGTAAACACCAATCCTCCCATGCAAGAATTTAAATACCACCATTGGTTTCGCTGATAAAATGAACACTGAAATAGATCATCTTAGCACTAGTACTACGGGACCCCCCCCCCGCTATTGTAAAAACCACTAGACTATACTGAAACACATATTGTAGAAAATAACCTACCGATACAGAATGACGCCGACCTAGAAATAATGGGCATTTCCGAAGAATCAGACCACCTCGAAAGAGCAGCTTCCGAATCTACGTGTTTCTCATTACCAACATACCCTACTTTTACCCCCCCCCTCTCTTTCAGAAATGAGTGGAAAAGAAACATCGAAAAATTCCTCTCCAAATACGAAAAACTGCAAAAAAAAAACCTAAAATTAGATCTAAATTAAACTTCTTATCAAGAAACTCCAACACATTAGATTATCAACTCGAATCGGCGAAGAATGTCTTCCAAAATATAAATATTGACCTTTCCTAAATCTCATCTCATTTAAATATATCTAAGAAAATTTCTCAAACACACGTATAAATATACATGTATTATGCAGGAGAGTTATTGGAACCAATGCGACTAATGCACTCAAATTGACTGAAAAATAGGACCCATGTTGACTGATCAAAAAATTAAAGATAGAATTGCCAAACTATCCATTTTCCTATTTCAAACAATACCTCACACAGAAGAACCCTCCTTATACGAGTATGAGATTAATCATGAACAACATAACCAATAGTAGCATTTGTTAAATTCCAAAAACTCCCCCCCCAGTCTTAAAAGAAGATACGAAGTTACGATCACCAGAACCAGAATAGAACACACACACACACATATCTAACTCACTTCTTCCTTACAACCAAAGATCCCGCTCTAATATGTGCAAGGAAACCTAACAATCAACCACATAGTTACTGAGTGCTCTAATTACACCAAAAACACGAGGGATCTTCATTGACACAATATCACTTCAACTAGCACTGAATAAATAAAACACTCAAGCAATTTATATATTTTTCAATAGTACCAACTTAAGTTAAATAATTGAAAATGCTTGCAAATAATGTTAATCTTTTTTCCTTTTATTTTTAAGCTAAAAGTAGGCTAATGACCTTGATATTGAAACCTTCACAGCTAGTTAAAAATATTTATTATATATTATATATTCTAGAGCGTATAGTATACAGTTTTACTGTAAGCTGCAGTTTGTTAAACTCATGTTTGTCGTACAAAAATAAAGTATAAATAACCATATCTAACCTATCAAAAAAAATATATATATATTTTAATTTTTTTTTGTAACCCTTGACAAAAATGTTAAGGCTACGTTCTTTGGCACTTAATATAAAAAAAGTTGAAAGCTCCTGGGCTATACAATGATTTATCTATACAGTGGTGCAAATTATTTTTATTTTACGGGGGATAAACTTAGAAATTTACCAACCGGCACCCACCCACTATTATTAGTTCATTGCGAGTTTTATGAGTTTATCATACAATATTACCTTGACAATACAATTACATAAGTATGTAATCCCCATCATCTACTAGGATCCAACATATTCGTATATATACATACCTACCACTAAGTGTTGTTTTTTTTTTTTTGGGAGGAGGAACAAGTCCTTTATTTTCGCCACTGTACCTAATATCTATACTATAATATAATTAATATTTTTTAATTTTTTCGTCCGAATTTAGGATCAAAACAAACGGTTCTCTCCCGCGAGATAGCAAGAAATCTTCCACAGAAACGTCTTCGCCCACATCACCTTTATCGCCGATGACGTCGCCACTATCACCAATGACGTCGCCACTGTCCCCGTCATCGACTTGGCCGTCCGTGACTACCCCGTCTCCCCCTACGCTGTCGCCGTTATCGTTACGCGCAGCAGGAGGAGACAGTGACTCGGTATTTTTAGAAAGCGAGAATCTTCCATCGTCTCCGGCAACATGTGGAAGTCCGAGGACCAGAATAAGAACGCTTGTCCCATCTTCTACGACAGCCACCGAAGGTTTAAATTATAGCAGGTATATTTTTCTGATTGGATTTATAAATAGTGGTATATTAATAATAATGGTGTAAACCACCCTTTCGTTTCCAAACGCAAATCTTATATATAGCGCTTTTCATTAACACTACCCAATACCGCAGACAAAAATGACACGATACCGCAAAAATTCGTCAGATTTTGAAGTCTGTGTACAACTAATTTACTATATAAGTACATGTGTAAAGAAACTAATAAATTATTAGAGATTATTTAAATCAAATTATAACAAACTATTTGTATTATATATATTGACAAATTAAAGTTTATATCTAATTAACATAATTAAATAAGTGTTAACTGTTTACTTTTATATGCACCTATAGACATTTCAAGTAGACGATTAAAAGTCATCTATTTAATAAAATATTATTTGTGGATAAATCAATCATAATTGTGTGCAAATAACCGATAAGATATACATAGAATTATTATCTATAATTTTATTTATAAATAATTATAATTAAAGGACTATAATATATAATAATAATAAATTAATATAATAATCGGTAATATCAAATACATAGTTTTGTCCTATGCATTTTGTGATTTTTTTGAACGAAGTGCATCCATTATGAGTTTTTTTGTATATAGGTACATTTGAATAAAGTTTAAAAATTGTATTTGATTAATCGTTAACACGGTCATGGCTTATATAATAAGTTGTTTACACATGAAAAATAATTATAATCAGCATCTACTACTTGATACAACACTTAAGCGCAAATTTAAAAGACTTAACGTCATGAAGGTAAATCATAACTGTAGTCTGTAAATAATGTTATGATAACCAAAATGAAAACTTCCAAACTACAAAATAAATGTCAATACAACGATATTGTTACAATGGATATTTTTGATAGGTATATTTACCATCATATACCATCGTATATTTTCTTTTCTTTTTCTAACCAAAATGTATGTTGTATATATCTTGTAACCACTAAACAATTATGAGAGGGAGGTAATAAGCGTATTACTGGCGGTGCCTTTTAACATGTACAACAACTAACCACAGTATTGTTCACACCCGCATTAAATAATATTCATTATAACTCTCCTTGTGTAAAAAAAAAATGTTTTATAATAATTAGACCCGTCTGCAATTAGTTATAACAAATGATAATAAATATTTTTGAAGCTAATATAATTAGAACAATTTTTAATGTTTAAATTATACCCATTTAAATGACAAAATGTAATTGAATGTTATTTAGATAACTACATTAAATTTATTACGTCTATTTAACAGATAAAGTATAGTTTAATAGTTTGTGGATAATTTTAAATTTGCATAATCTGTTTTACTATAATGTAATTATTTATTGATTTCATTCAATAATTATTTACTTGACTGAGTGCAATTGAATAATTGCAATTCATAATGGTTTACGGAAATTAATGAGCTTTATCTTAATATAATATTAACTGTGTCGAAACTATTGAGTATGATCGGTACTGAATAATAAATTATATACGTTCCTGGCCAAATAAATAAACAGTACATTATAAAAATTAAAAACTTAATAGTACCGTTAAAAAACATCTAAGTTTTAAATGCTATTTTCATTATATATAGATAAATGTAATAAATTAACAAACGTAAAAGAATTGTATCATATTTCATTCAGTTTGGATGTTTGAAATGATGTCACAACTTTATTGTGTCTTTGTTATAACTAAATGATTCGTTTTTATTTCCATTTTTTTTTTTACACATATAGTGTTTTTAGTGTACATAATTTCTTTTTATTGTTTAAAATATGAAATACACAATACACACGGCGGCACCAGTGTCATATGGTTATATTTCTTGTCTAGTTGACATGTTTTATAATATATATTTAATATTTATATGAACGTTGAACTAATAATAATGAGCGCACGGATAACCGTACATGGAACGCCTGATGCATAAGTAATAAGCTAACAACAAGTACACAAAAACTATTATAATAATATATATCGGCGTATGACTACAGGAACAACTGTAATAATATTGTAAAAACCGATGTATTATATTAGAACGACGCCCAACAACGGCATCTGCAATGACAATAAGATATCGTCGTAAGCAAGAAACTTTATTATATACAATTGAATGAAATAGTAGAACATAATATAACGACATAATGTTTATCACATTTAAAACAAATAAATAGATCTGTTTATTAAATAAATTACAATTGTTATGGTCGTATTCTCGTAATATTGAGCTATTGCCTAAGTTATAACAAAAATCATCTCGCGATGACATATTTTTTCTCACTCGATATGTTTAATCAAAACTTTTGTGTCTACCTAGTGATTAAGATAATTATTAACCGATAATGAATTAGCCATGTATAGCCATCTAGAGTCTAGATTTTGGACGACCAGCTGCGGTATACTTATAGATATATTTATACTTCAATACTTAGATATTGTAGACTCACAAACAGGGCTGTATTTAAAAATGTTATACCTCGGGTTCAAAATCCATGGTGCCTGTTTTCAATAAAAATTTTTTAATACTATAGTGTACAGTAATGGTCAGACTTTTTTTTCAAAAATTTGAAAATGTACTACAAGGTTTCTTGTAAGTTGTTATTAGTGTAATTTAAAAAAAAGACGAGCGTTAATATTCTCAATAGTTTTTATGAATGCCTAAAGTTTTAAAAATAATTGGGCAAAAGTAAAAAAATTAATTATTTTGTTAGAAATTTATAAAAAATTGTATTTTTATATCTAAGATTTGAAAATTTAATGTTCTCTTATCAGAGATAAATTTAATCGTTTATTCATTTTATCTGAGAACATTTTTCCACCCCCAAAGTTTGCCACCCCCTGGAAATTGCCCACCGGTGCCTCTTTCCCTTGAAACCGGCCCCGCGCACATACCGTGTGGTGTAATACACAACAAATTGAACGTTTATATCATAACGTTTTATTGAACGTTTTTTAATAATTTATTCTCATGGTGCCGTCAGAGCTATACCGAGAAAAGATAATAATTTCAAAATTAGAATCGATAGACATACGACGCGAATACACGCAGTGATCTAAAATGAAATCGATCACCGTCGGTTAGCGTTTGCCCGCCGCCGGAAGCGTTATCTAAAGGTGTTATCTTTACATTGAACACATGGCTTGTTTTTCTTCGACGCGCATATCAATTAATATTATAATCATTATATATTATATATACCAATAAGGCACCCGTGCACGCTCTCGTTTTTTACGTTTATACATTTAGTAATTATTTTTTATTTGCATGTATTTACTTAGCTTCTGGATACGATATGATAGTGTGAGTTTAACGATCCGTCTGTTTTTGAATATTATATATATATATGATTTGTACAGCGGCAAGGACCATAATCAACTCGGCCAGAGTCAGCACAACGGGCACGACGGCGCCGACGCCGGTTCCAAAACGTCGCCGACCGCCGCAGATAACCTCTCGTCGAAATCGCCAGACCGGCCGCCGCCACAAATGCAGCTGCAGTCGACATTCCTTCAATCGCACCCGTCGCCTTCGTGGCAGACGACGACGATGTGGCTGCGCTCGTCGCCGTTCGCGGTGGACTCTAAAGACGGCGCAGGCGCGACGACGGCCCCGACGCTTTCGGCCGACAGGGTGGCCGAGGCGGCCGAGCAACGCCGGAAGCTGCTGGTCGAATTGTCCGCGCACAAGTCCCGGCTGGTGGAGTTGCACTTGCGCCGCGAAGAGATCGACCGGGAGGTGAGTGCGTCGCATCGAGAAGTGATAACACTTCGTTTTGAGTTTAAAAAAAAAATATATATATATATATATATATATATTCAAATTTCGATATTGAACGCGCGTCTTCGGGCGGACGCGTGCTCGAGCGGAACACGTTTTCGTGCGGAGTCCGATGTAAACGGCATATGTTTTATAAGCGGCTGTGCAATAAGCAAATTTATCGTTGGTGTGCTATTCGTGTGGCGTATACTCTTTACCGCATGAACGTGTTTCCAACGATGTGCCTAAAAATATTGTATTGATCTAATGCTATTGTACACATCATATGAGTACTAATTCTTGGTATTTTATTTTTACTGTTCATGCAAGGAGACGATTTTTCAAATTGGTTAGACGGAATAAACGTATTATTATTATTATTATTAAGCACCTACTTAATACATAATATATCCTGAAAAAAAATATAAAATATTTAAGGTCACAAAAATACAACTTTAAACCTATTTTTATAATTTAATTTTGTACGTCTTTTAAATAAGGAAATAACAAACACAATAATTCTGGTTTAAGAATTTAAAATGGTCATTTTTTATACATATTAACTTATTCTAACAAACACGTGAAAAATGTATCGCTTCTAACAGCCGTAAAATAAGAGTGCGTGAAGGTAAAGATTTTTTAAATAAAACAAATATACGATTTAATTAAGTAGGTAATCAAGGCGTTTAGATTTAGTCATTTATTTACCAATACTTTTGTGTTTATACTACATTTTTGTTTAATATCAGTGTCGATGACGTAATCTCATATTACATTTAAAAACATGATTTCTTTTGCACATAGATTAGGTAGGTATTCTCAAAAATAAGGTGACCATGAGTTTTATTCACATCTTAATTTGAATTTATAATGCACGTTTTAAATTATTCATCATTTTTAAAATTTTAGTGTACCGATGAAATAAATTATTTTTTATAAAAATCTTGAGATTTAGTATGGCGTACAAGGACAATATATTTAGAAACTACGAGTTTATTTCGGTAAAAAATATGCTTTTAAACTACTTCGTGAATCATTTAAACCATTTAAATTCGTAAATTTTAAACCATTTCAATAATTAATTTGGAAATGTATAATATGAAGTATATGGGCATGTAATTTTTTGGTAGAGTTTCGTTATTTGTATATTTTTTGCGATGTTCCCGTACGATTACACATCTGCTTATTTTAATTATAACAATTATTAATAAAAAAATAATATATTATTAATTTTATCTATACGTAACCTTCACGATAGCTCTTGAGCTCATACAACTATAAATCAATGACACAACTCTTTGTGTGCGTGTCTACAAGTGTGTGTGCAACAATCAAATCACCCGATAAAAATTAAATAATATTAACTATAATTATACCAACAACGAAAGTAAATATATTTTTTAAACATAAACATTCAACATCGCATTTCGTTCAAAAGCTTTTAAACTTAAATTTTGGAATTATCATATTTTGATATTAAAATTATTATTTATTATTATTGATTAATTATTTCTGTGTAATAGGTATACATATACATGTATACATTTATAAAACACGAGTGTATGCTACCTAAATAAAGTTTAACCCACTGTGCTCATTAAAAACTAATTAGACTGTCCCAATTACACAATATTTTAAATTTCATTATTTATTGGTTTTTATTTCTAACCTATAAACAAATACCTCGTTAATAATGTTTTAATTGAGGAAAAAATTGGTTTGCATCATTAAATTTACAGTCGTAAACAACTTTTTCACGTAGTATAATTTATTATTAATCAGATCAATTTTGCGTCGGCGTGTTTACAGTTGATCATCGAAACCGCGTTGCTGCGCGCCGAACTCGACGTTGCCGACGACGAAACCCGCCAGTCGGACAACATCGTAGACGGTCTAGACCGAGCCGTGGCCGATTGTCGACAAAAAATGGACGCGTGTACCGTGAAACAGCAAGACCAGAGGATGGCAGCTGACTCGCAGTTGGCGGGACACCGGCGAACTCTCCAAGGGTAATTTATCGTTATTATACACTATGCTTAAGGCCGTACACGTACACAGACTTACCCTCTACACCGTCAGACGGCAAAAGGAACTACGACCGTATAATATAATTCATATTTGAATAATGAAAAGTTAATAAAAACATGACAGTATACTACCCCAGGTGACTACAATAACCGAAATAACTGACAACAGACAACCGCTACATTTGTGAGAGGGGAGGCTTAACGAATATAATATTACGAGGCAAAAAAAATATCAGAGGTAAACGATGGTAAATACTAAATTGTAGACTATCAGAGTGTGGAATGCACTGTTTCTGAATTTCAATAAAAACAAAAGTACAATGTAAATAGGTATAACTTTATATAGGTACATTTCTATATAAAACTAAAGTCTCACCTTGCAAAAACATTATTTTCAAATCTTTCAACAATAATAACACTACCCGATAACAATAATTCAGCGTTGCGGTGCCGTAATATTTTTTTTAAAACAAAGCTAATATTAATAATGACTTCTGTTGATGATCTACATCGATATACGAGAACAGGCCTTCCTTTCTATTAATTTTTATTTATCTACTTATACAATTTCATCTAATTTACTTGGTGTAGTTTAACATATACAGTTTAAAAAAATGTAGATAAGACAGTGTGGTAATAGAATGATGAATTAATTATATTTCTCTAAAAAATTATAATATTAATTAATTTTAGTAATTGAGTAATTAATTACATATTTATATGTATGATATTAAAAACAACTTATTTTTCGACACTAAGGATTATTCTGATACGAGTTATATGTTTTATCAAAGTTTTTCGTCCAAACCTCAATTCAATAATATTTTACATTCGTTTAGCGTTTTTAGGGTTTCCGAAATACCAAAGTATAATTATTAAATCGATTTTATACCATAGAAAGTACAGCTTAAGCTATATTTTTTAAATATTTTTGTGAATTATGATAAACTGTATGCGTTGACAAATAATTAAATTTTAAAAAGATGCTGTGGGGTAAGATGACAGGGGTATGTTAACATTATATAGTAATAGCATAAATGTTTTAATAATATTTATTTATTTACTGTGAGTCATTTGTTATTCCATATATTTTTAATATAATCATTAATATATATCATTAACATATATCATTAATCATAATTTAAAATATATACTTGTCATTTGTACTATATTTTAAAGATTGGTCGATTTCTTCGTGGTACAATAAACACAAGTCAACTTACCCTTGGGTAAAGTTAACTTGCATCATCATGCATCGTCATGCGGGTATCGGACAAGATTACAAGTTCAGAACATTTTTGAGAAAATAAGATCACTGACACTTGAAATTATAAGCAGTTTTTGTTAAAATAAAATAATATATACTTTTAACTTTAAACTTAACTTATATTTTTCTATATTAACTTCAATTTAACGAGTTAAAAAAAAATAGTTAATTTATCCAGCTTTAGTGTTTTGTACAGTCATGATTATAAACTATAATGAAATATACGTTCTTTATAATCGTGTTTGTAGTTAACTGTTTCGTGAACGTTTTATTTTTTATCCATCCCTCAAGCCACTCCCTAATATAATAGTTGTGCCGCGGTTACTATCTTGTATAGATCTAATAAAGTCGTTTACGCCACTATATGCCTATATTACGCCACCCACCCAGCCCCATATTTATAAAATCTAATTACAGTGTCGACATCGTATACACCCACAGTTTATTACGATTTACATGTTGTATATATAATTATAAATAATAATCTATTTTAATACACCAATAATCGTCATAGGTTACGGAAACGGTTAGAATCGATCGAGGACAACGACGTGCTGAAAACTGAAATACGTGCTTCCATTGACAAACAGACGGAATTGTTGGATGCCGAACAAAAGGTGAAACATAATATAATAATTACATTACAAAATAACATAATACGTTGTTATATATATATATATATATATATATTGTAACGAATCGCATGAAAACAACGTCGCGGTCGATGACTAGGACGGTTTTTTTCGCCAACGTTAATAATGTAATATATTATAATATTATATTTATTACGTAATGCTGGTATATGTATGTGTGTGTGTGTGTTCTTCAGTTGTACGAAGATGTAGAATTCGGATTGCTGGAAGAGGAAGCCGGATGGCTGGCCCGCAGGGAAGAGTTGCACCGGGACCGGGCCGCAGCCGTGGCGGTCAGGCGAGCTCGACGGGCTCGCGCCGAGTGGTTACGCGCGCAGCTCGATCAGCTCCGAAGCGTGGGCGATGACCAGTTACGAGTACTGCGGGCTGACATAAACACGGCGACATTGTCCATCCAACAGGTATTTTGAGCACACGTGAATGTATTCCGGACATAAGTTTCTGATTACCTTTATGTAAACCGTACAAAACACAATAATGATTTAGACTTTTCAAAACCGATATCGCAAAATCGACATTTTCCGAAAAAAAAACCCAATCAAGTCACGCTTTGAATGCAAAATAATAAAATTACGGCCATTATAATTTAATGTCAGCATGAAATTCGATGACTATATAAGTGGTTTTATAGTGTTATGGTTATCTTAGATTTATATCAAAAATCATGTAACTATTAATTTGTACGTCCTGCAATTGTTTTCGTTTCTTCTGTGTAGGTACACGATTTTTTCAAATACCTGTGATTGGATATTTTAGAAACTATTTGAGGGGGTGTTTATCTATTTAATCTCGTGGTATAATAATTTTAATGAATGAAAACCAATATACTAATTTTACGTCAGACTTTTTAAAATATTATGTTATCATGTTGGCAAAATATATTTATAAAAACAATAAACGTAAAAAATGTTGACACTTTATAATAGTTATAAAATTAACAATAAGCAAAAAAAATAATATGTACTATAGTATACCGCTGTTAATAAGTTATCATTTCATTTTTATATTATCATTGTTCACTATTATAGGGATAAAGGCTACCCACATTCCCCTCCGGACTGACTACATAGATTGACAACACATAAACTCATTATGGGGGCATTTCATTTGAACTCGTTGAAAAATAAACTTTATAGTTTTGGTGAAGTTTAGGATATCATTTAAGCGACTAAATTTTTTTTTATTTTTACATATGACCAATTTTTTTGTGTAAACGAATAATTTAACTATTTAGGACTCTGTGATTTACAAGTTTGGTTAAAAATTGCTGAGTTGAATTCTTATGAAATGTAAGAGTGAAACGCTTTTTTATCGATGTTATTGCAATATTTAAAAATATAGTTATTTTTAAAAATATGAAACAAATTATTTACTTTATTAAACAAGGTTGTAGATACTTATCTTCCGTAAATTTTAACCCGCCCAAATAAATTATTCCCCATATTATATAGATAATAGATAACTTGTTATTAAATGCGTCTTACATACAATAATTATGATTATAGGGTCACAAGAAACTGCAAGATCTGGACGCGACAGCGTCTTGCACGACAGCTGCAACAAACAGCATATCAGACCAATACCGACGTCCCCATCAGCTGCATTACGATATGACAGCGGAACATCAATTGCCCAAGTCTTTAGAATGGTCGTGGGACCAGCAATTAAAATCTTCCATGTCGCCGAGGTCACCGTCGTCGTTGTCGTGGGACCTACAGCCATCGAGGTCGCCATGGTTTTCGACAACCGCTCCCGTGACGGAAGACACGACGGCCAGTAACATCAATAGCTTGATGACCGGTAGCATGACGACGACGTGCTGTAGCAGCATAGGCAGCAGTGGTGGTGAGGTAATAATTGTTTTTGTTACCAACCGGTTACTTTCGGTTTCTTCCTGTTAAATATTTATCGGTCAGTCAAATCTTACCTCTGCCAGTTATAGGCCCGTTAAAAGAAGGGGGGGGGATAATCATCGGTGAGACTAAATTGTCACCGAATCTCTTTCTCAGAGTATTGAAATAGAAATGTTTTTTTAAATATATTTTTTTCTGGTATTTTATTATTGTATACTAAACATGTATCAATTACGATATCCCATTGCTCCGGTATGAAATTGTCTCGAACTATAAACGAGATTTATGTTTTCGTGTTGCATGTTACTGCAGGACGATTGTTGTGCCAGACAGGTATCTGATGACTCTATTTCGCGAATGTCAATGTCGACTATTTTCGACGGAGGAGCCACGATCAAACTCCGACCAAAAAATAAAACTTCTCCGGCGGACATCACAAAAGTTAGTACCACCTCCATTCACATAATACAGTCACTACGAGACGTACCTATAATGGCTTCATAAATTATACATACGATCATCTAAAATATTATATACAGTAGATGCCGCTTATAAGACTCACGGATATAAGGTTTAGTCGCTTATTAGACTCAAAATCACTTGGAACGGTCGGGACACGTCCAAATTCATTAAAAAAAAAAAAACGATTTTAAGACTCAAATTTCGTAAGAAAAATCGTAGAAAATAATCTTTTGTGTTTATTATAACCTATTACTGGTTTCTAATCATGCCATATATATATATATATATATATATATATATATATAGTATATGATTTAATAATATCTAATATGTAATAGGAAAAGTATAGGTAGCAAAATAAAGTTAATAATTAATTAAAATTATTGTTTGTTATTTTTCCACAGTGGTTCTCAACCGGGGTGACATAAAATATCCGCGGAAAAGGAAAAAAGAATAAAAAAATTATTTATTAATTTAGTACTTTCACATATATTAAAACAAAATTACGCTAAAGACTCATACAAATAACTCTAGACGACGAATGAGACTCGATCTTTCCACCATCAACTTTAGACTTCCCAAAATGTATAAAAACTATACCAGGATCAAATTTTTCATTAATTTTTATAATTCATTATTATTTATCAATCTTCATATATATATATATATATATATATATTTTAAATTGTCAATTTAATGTGTCAGTGTTTATTGAATCTTGCAATTCAAATGATATGTACAATTGTTATTTTTTTGCGTACTTTTTTTAAAAAAAAATTACAGTTTAAATTGTTTAATATATTGATGTTAGGATGACGCTGTGTTGGATACTAGTGATTAAGGATGACATGAAACAAAAAGGGTGGAGAACCACTAGCGTATAAGATTCAATCGGTCATAAGACTCATTTTGTGCTGGTCCCAACGCAAGTCTTATAAGCGGCGTCTATACTGTAATATTATTTTTGATAAACAATTCGCGTGTTGGCGGATGCAACTGTGCGTGTGGCCGATAACAATAAAAAGATGAAAATACGATGCTTTTTTTTTTTTTTTGTGCGTGTTACTTCTGCAGAGGCCGTTAACCAGATATCTGCCGATCCGGTACGACGGCGACGGCTCGACCGAGAACGGGATGGCGTTCGACTTGCGCGCGCACATCGAGTCGGCGGGACACCAGCTGGACGACGACAACGGCGGTGGCGGCGTCGACCGGCACTTCTGGATCGACAGCACGTCGTGCCGCGGCTACTTGAAGAAGCTGTCCGGTGCCGGCGTCAAGAACGCGCGCCGCGGCGGACGCAAGTGGCTGAAGAGATGGTTCGTGTTCGACCGGCGGTCGAAGACCCTGTCCTACTACCGCCACCGGTCCGACGACGGCGTCGACGCCGCCAACCGGCGAACAGGCGCAGCCGCGGCCGAGAAGAAGATCCCTCCGCGGGCGTCTATCCGTTTTCAGGTGTGTATGTGTGTGTTTGGACATTTTTCCCAAAAACTTTTCTCGCCTCGACAGCGACTCGCGACTTGCCGCGTTCATGCGCATTTATGAATGTGAATATTAACTCAATGAGCATCACGAGCATAAGCACAATTCTGAGCCCTCCCCCCCCCCCAAGACTGGATTGGACAGGCGAGCTACCGAGAAAATCACAGTGGGCCGCTCAAATTATAGGCCGGCTATGAATGTTCGGTCGTAATTTTATTTTTATATGGTAATTGTAAAAATAAAAACAACACAATTGATATATACTGACCCTAAAATACAAATTTTGTTTTAGGCGCAACTGGTCCCATGCCTTATGAAATCACATTATCGATAATGCGAATGTTTTGTTTTTATTTCAAGCCAAATATTTTATTCCGTGATATATAATCCGATAATCGCAGTGCCTATATTATAGGATATAGAATTTCAGAATTTGAAACACTCGCTAAAAATAAAAACATTAATGCGCGTTGAGGCGTTATACGCTTTTAGCAATATCCCGGAGTAAGAGTTAATTCAATGTGACAAATCGAATTTTAAATATTTAATGCATATTGAAAATACGTCTATTATTATATTCGCACATTACACACGAATTAAGAAAATGCGCATAGACGCTACGTATAATCAATAGAGTGCCTAATAGATTTCTCTCAATTTCATACATTCTCAATTCGATCAAAGAGTTAATGACAACGTTTCACACAATTCGAGTAGGCTTATTTTTGTAGAATAACAATTTCACAATGCGATGTCATTGTATAAAATAGTTATCAAAAATGAATTCCAACCATATACTTTTTCCTATTTTGTCAGGATTAAAAGTATTTTTTTCGAGTTTTTGACCCAATAAAAAGAAAAAAAAACTGTTTTATTGTTGTGCAGTGCTCTCGGGGTTCATACAAAATTCGCACATGCGAGATAAAAAACCGTCACAAACAGTTTCTTACCGTGTCGTGTGCTATTCGTATTACCTATCATTGATGTCATATTATAATAAATATATATTTTTGTTTTCGATGTGCATTGATATAAACAGGACATTCAGGAGGTGTACGTCGACCACACAAACAGCACTAAGGGACAGGGCTGCGCGTTTGTGGTAAAGACCGCCCAGCGGACGTTCTACCTGTCGGCGGCGACCGGCCAGGCTGTCCGGGTGTGGGTGGACGTCATATTCACCGGCGCCGAAGGGTACCGGGAGTACCTCAAAGCTTCGACCGAAGTGGACCGCGGGATTGGATGCGGCGACGGTCGTCGATGAGTTCAGCAAACGAAAAAAGAATCCTAACTTGCCCCGTGTCTGAAAGGGCTGATTATATTTATTTATATTTTTTTACGAGGCCGTCTAATACTACTGACGTATATATTTTTTTTTTCACCAAATATAATTTTATTAATTGTACCTATCATTACATTATGCCCATCTGCATTGCAATGGTTTAAGCGACTGTAAAATTCGGCTGATAGTTTATATTTAAAAAATTAAAAATAAAAGTTATTGACTATGAATAGCGGCTGTTGAGTTGCGAACAATTTAATCTATAGACTGGATATAATAAATATCTGTACATGTATATATTATATGGATTAAAATTATTTATTAAAACATTGTCCATTATGTGTATTTTTTATTTTGTTGAAAACTAACTGACGTATAAATTGTCCTAGGAAAAACCGAGATAAAGAAATTAATTTTTGCAGGAAATCTATATGTTTAAACTCATAACACCCTTGTACGATATGAAAATATTTTATACATACAGCATCAGTAAGTATCTTAGAAATGATTTTTAAATGTTATAAATTTACACAGCCGACATTCTCAACTACTCAGTTCTCGTGTAATTTCATTGTCGGTTTTTTTTTTTATTGTATATGGTAAAATGTACCATCAAAAAATTCAATTAAAAAAAAAAAATAAAAACATAATTTTTTTATAAAATTTAAATGATACGAAACGTAAGTAATACAGAACTATACTCATACTACAGAATCTAAATTTTTTATTTTACAATTTTAAATCTTTTTAGATTATATTACAATAATATTTAAATAGTAAAATATTGTCGATACAGAATGTAGATTAAAGAATGCATGTGGTACTGCCACTGATTTATTATCACTAGAGACTGTGATTCTCGTTGTTTTCAATAATAATCACTTGGCCACTGCCCACTACATATTGGTTGACGTATTTTCGCAATATGCAGTGGGCGTAATTCCATTTATATTATTTACATTTTTTTAACAATCTCCATAACCACATTTATTTATAACAATTACGGTTACTATAAATTTTGGACCTTCTTGCAATCAATATTGGCTTTCATAT
Source organism: Pentalonia nigronervosa (assembly GCA_014851325.1). Classification (NCBI taxonomy): domain Eukaryota; kingdom Metazoa; phylum Arthropoda; class Insecta; order Hemiptera; family Aphididae; genus Pentalonia; species Pentalonia nigronervosa. The sequence goes on from JACXSJ010001192.1 coordinate 88,861, forward strand.
TTCCATATAATACAAAATTTTTAGTAATTTCTAATATCCATGATGAATATTAGAACAAAACACGGAAAAATATTTGATTGGAAAATAAAAATAAAAATGTGTAACCTATTAGGATAAAATATTTAAATAACCATCAACGGCATCAATTGATTATTTTAACACTAATACAAGTTGCAATAGATACATATTGCTTACCACAATAGGTTTATCTATATATTATGTACAGTTGATCTAAGTTAGATGTACCTACCTACAATCGGTATAGTAATATTATGATCTCTTAAAATGGTGTAAATATAGTTAAAAATCTGGGAGGCTAAAAATATCAATTAACACACGTATTTATTAACATAATTTGTTAAAATAGTTGAGCTCCCCGATTTACGCTTCTGATTTCTTGACTTTGACGTTGCAGTTATTATTTTAGCTATAGTAATTATCTCAAATAATCGTCACATCCTACTTAAATTCTTAATGATCAGCGATATTATGTACGACAGTAACAAAATAAAGACTGTAGACTTTATAACGCTTACATAAATATAAATTTAGTTTGTTCATAATATATAGATTGATATCTTTTGTATCTGTATAATTATAATTATGTATTCGTTTCTATATTAACTAGAGTGTTTATATGCTCGTGTTAAGAATAAAAAACAAATTAAAAAAAGAAATAAAAATATCATAATTTTTAAACTTTAATTTCTCACGAATAATAATAATAATATCTGACAGATTTATTATTTTAATCTTTAAATTGTATATAGATAGTTACTTGGAGCAAATAGTTTTAACCTTTATAACATGGACAGTAAGTATATTAGACGTGTGCAATTTAATAATATTATAACGACTGTACACCGTTTTAACAAAAACAAAATTATGCATGCACGCGGTAGATGTTATTGAGAAGAGCCACAGAGATGATTCGCACAGACGTCGGTTGACTCGGCAAGTGTCTATGCACACTCTAAACGGCTTCAACGAACTCCGGTTGAACGTCAAACTCTGCGACGCGGCATTGATACTCGATAACGGAGACACATTCCCGATACATCGATCGGTGTTGAGTGGTTCAAGCGATTACTTTAGGTCAGTTTACCCACTCGACGCATCGCTATAACACTGCTAGGCATCGTACTAGTCCCAAATTAAGGCCGCTCAAATAAAAAAAAAAAACATTGTACATATGTTCAATAGTTCATATTATTATTGTATTTAGCGACGAGTTTCGTTATAATTAGAGAGTGGATTTTTTTAGATTTTTCCATATATAATTATTGGCTATATATACAGCGTAACAAGGATGAAAAATGTTTACGATTTATCTATTGTAGAGTTCGTATTTATTTTGTATATTAAAGAATATGAAGAATATTTTAAAGATTGGAGAATATTCAGCCCATTTTTCATATTTTGGAATATATTGTATAATTATTCATAAAAAAATCATATTATATTTTGTTAATTTCTCGAGTTGGAATTTTCTCATCATAGGAAAAAAATTTTATTTGATTTATGAATGATAAAAGTCATTCAGTTTTTTGTTTGTAAATAAATAGGTAATTTTGGTGATATTGTGGTTATACCATAGATAATAAAAAAATTTAAGCTGGCGATAATATTAATTATCTATGGTTATACGTGACCAAATGTTCAAAATGATAAAAAAACGATTCAAATTATTTACAGTATTAAGTACAATTCCCAATTTGTTTTATTACTTAACGTTTTTGTATTTAATTTTGCATATTAGCATCATAATTTTAACTTTTAAGAACGTAAAAATCCGCTCTCTAGTTATAATATTATTATACTGCAAGTTATCTGGTTTAAAATGAAATGTCAATATTATAGAAATGTTATTATAACTGAATAAATCCATATTACATATTTGTATTAAAAACTTTTTATATCACTTTAAACACGTTTTACCTTAATAATATTATATTATTATTGTACAACTAACTCTAAATTACGTACCAACAGGAAACTGATAATAGTGTTTAAAACAATGCAGTGGGTATAGTATATGTAATTCTCGGAATAACTATATAGGTATCTACCGCTTGATTACAATAACTGATATAGGTATAATAGTATGTATCATATTATAAAATTAATTTGGACTTAATGGTATACTGTTGTACAGACAATTCAAAACGCTGTTAGGTCTTTTAATAAATAATATTCGTTCAGAAAAATAGTTAATTTTTTTTTCCGTTGAATTATGATTTTAATATTTTAATTATTTTAAAACCGTTACCTATTTCAATTGTATTTAAACTCTAATATTAATGAATATAGCATTGATAATAAATAGTCAACACTTTATAATAAATTATAATACTAAATGATGATACGAAATTCGTAGTATATCTATAAATCATTAAAAGGTGTATTTTATGATTTGTATATATTTAGTTATCTATTTAAAAAAAAAAACGTCACTTCTATTGAAATAGTTTATTTTTAGAGGGTTGACAAGATTTGATTATTAACTATCAAAGCTATTACATTCCATTACCAAGTCTTTATTTTTACGATTTTTTTTTTATATCTGTAGATTAAACATTATTGCGTAAGTCTTGGGTATATTATTGGTACCTACTCACTATTGCTAATATTATTTTTAGATGCCTCCTCCGGTACGTAGTACTTGAACTATATTTTTTTTATAAATTACATACTTTCATTATTGTTCCATACGTAATATTTAGGTATTATAGAATAATAAAATGAATGCAATATAAGGACAATTATTGTGTAGTGCGATTGCTTATTTTAAGGCAATAATTAACTTAAAAGTGTAATATTTTAAAGTTAAAACGTCTATTGTACTTGACATGTTTTTAGAATACTCTTCACCACTACGTTACACGAAGGAGATTACACAAAAATAAATCTAAAATCGATTGAAAGTACTACGATGGAATTTATTTTACAGTACATTTACATGAGACAAATTGATATAAACTTTGAAAACGTAATGGATATCATGCGGACAGCTGATTATTTGTACATAGACGGCTTGGTGGAACTCTGTCATGAATTTGTCGTCGAATGTCTGGGGCCTAATAATTGTGTTTCTGTATTGCAATTTGCTAAGTATGTGTATAGTATACCTACGTAAAAAAAAATCGCTTTAATCCCACGGAATCACGTTGCTAGATTAAGACCAACGACATTCCGTTTAATAATAATATGTCATCTGTCAGCTACTATTACTTTGGAGCATTGAAAAATGCGGCGTACAAATACATCAGCAAAGAATTTATGACCATTGCGGAACAAGGCGACGAGTTGATGAAACTCCGAAAGGAAGAGTTCAAACTAATAATTGAAGATAATCAGCTGAATGTGAAACGGGAAGAGTGTGTCTGGGACGTTGTACTAAAATGGGTGGAACGGGATCCCGAAAATAGGAAAAATGATTTGTTGTTTTTGCTGCCTAAAGTCCGTTTTGGCCTCATGGACTCCAAATATTTCATCGAGAACGTAATAATAATACATTAATAACTATTTACGTAGCGACCGTCATGGTAATACCCGTTTCTGCCTAAATAATATTGACTGTTTCAGCACTGCTTGTTTCCGCCAAAAAAAGTTTGGAAACCAATGGTTTTTAATTTTTAAGTTATCTACAGAGTGTTCCATAACGAATGTCTGGGTTTCATAACTCCGTGGGTTTTGATACCGTGTTTGTGATCCATCAGTTGTCAAATGGACCAGGTGAGTCCCTAATATTTCTATCTTTACCAAAATCTCTTGACAAACCGAGGGAAAGAATCAAAAAGATTGTTGGTTATGTCAGCCAGGGTTTAATACAAATTTGGTTGTCGTTATTCGTTGCGGCCCTATAACCATCGGTTGCACCAGGGGAGACATAGTTAACATTTATGAAAAAAAAACTTGATAATCCACAGTTTTTATTGGTACTTGCTTCAATTTTATTAGTGTAATACTTTAATAAATATATATATATATCGTTTTTAAAACAAACCTGGACATTCTTTATGGAACTACTTGTATTATATGCCAAGTAATACTACACGTAATCGTGCTTGAAATTTGCAAATAATCGCTAAGATCAATAATTTATTTATACTTACCTGTCGTTTCTATGACTTTTATGAAATGTGAAAGTATAGAATGTAGATATACCTATTATAATTAATAGTTGTACAGTTAACCAAGACAAAATTGTAAATTCCACCGATTATATAGGTACTATTGATACCTTTTTTATGCGTAAATTACACCGTTACGATTTTTCTACCTGTAAAAATATCGAAATTGCACAGCTATGGAACTAGCTAGTATACTACTATACTTATAGCCTATAAAAATAATTGTAAATCCACTGTACATAGGTGCCACTAAGGTACTTTTACCATGGCTGGGCATCAACAAATTAAAAAGTTTAAGTTAAGTTACTTTTAATTATATAACATACGAGTTAAGTTTCTTCTATGCTATGCAGTAACTTATGAGTTAGCTAATTTTATTACCACGTTAAGTTAATTTTAACCTTATATATAAGACCGCTTAAAATTACGTAGTATAATTGTTTTGGAATTTTTTTTTTATAAAAAAAAAATTAATAATCGGAAATATCAATTAATATCATATACAAATTAAAATGTAATACAAGATTCTAAATAAACACCTACCACTGTCGAAATAATTCGCACTATATCTGGAGATAATATCTATAATATTGATCAAAATAGCGTAAATAAATACAAAATATGCGAAACGAGTAAATAAGGTATATGTGTATAGTGTATGTGTACTGTATAGTAATAAGTTATAAGCATTAAGTAATAAATAATAATTTATAATATTAATGTAATTGCATATTCATAGAATATAATATATACGTTTAGATAATGAATATTAAACAGAACGGTTATAGGGCTAATAATTATTAAGAAAATTAATATTTGACTCGTTCGTCCTGTATCCCATACACGTTTGTATACTCATTATAAACTAAGGGTCCAGTTCGTGTTTTATATTAAGGAGCAATATGCAATTTTGTCACCATCGCAGATTGCAGTTGTGTTAGTAGTAAATGATGATTTGTGTGAGTGTTGTTGTATACGGTTATCGAGATATCTACGCACACGCTGAATACACATGTCAACGGCATAGCTGATTAAAAATGAAACGCATGATTTTTTACTCAAAACACGCTCTACAGGAAAATATCTCACCCCTCGTAGAATGGTCTAATTTAATTCATTTTTTTTTTTTTTTTTTTTTTTGTTAGAAAGAAAGCGATTTCCTACAGGGCACATTTGACTTTGATTTTTGATTTTGTGGCTTAAAAAAAAAAAGCTTGTGAAAATTGGTCATATTTAATATTTTTACGAGGCATGAGAGTTTTTTCTGTAAGGCATGTTTTTGAGCAAAGCAACAGGTCACACGTAGGGTTCTTAATAGTAGTAATTGTATTTTTTTTAATGATAAAAAAAATCATTTCATTATTAAATAAGGTCTGCAAGTAGGTATCTCTTTGTTGTACAGTAAGTATCAAGTGGGTCACTGTAATGAGTGTGTTAAATTTGAATTCAATGATACAAAACCATTGTATACGAAAAATGATTTTAAGCAAAGATAGCTTATCAGCCTACAAAACTAAGTGTATTTTATAATGTTATTTTTATTAAAGTAATTAATTTTAATGTTTTACTAGAATATTATTTATACAGCAGGTTAAATTAAGTTTTGGAGAAAACATTGTATTTAAAAATGTCATAAAATATAAAATATAATAATATACTTTAAAAATTTCAAGCACCCACAAAAAATATTTTTAAATCACAACAAAATAAATAACATTGGTATTCTTCATTTAAATATATAATTTCATTCAAATTTGAACTTAAAATATCTATAAAAATCAACCATGTAAATATATTTTTTAGATTTTTTGGTTACGATAATACGAGAAACTTTGTTTCAAATTTTCAATCCTTAGCTATAAAAATTGAACATTTTATAAATATTTCACTACAAAATAATATGCAAATATTCGAGATTTTGATGAATTTTGGTCAAAATATAAACTTTAAATGCTTATTTAAAAAAATGTGACTATGTATTTTTAATATTTTTAAAGCACTATTAGAACAACTAATGAGGAACACTATACAATTTAAAAAAATTTTGATCAACGAACATTTTTTTATTGATATTTATAAAAAAAAAAACAAAATAAATCAAAACCCTTTACTTTTGCTACCCAATAAATTGTTTCGGATATTTGGTAATAAGTAACAGTTTGGATTATTTTTTTAATAAAAGCTCAATAAGTATAAAAGAATACATGAAACCAGTACATGGCATAACGTGTCATAACCTGCAGTTTTACATAAAATATGAAGTATTTATTTAAATTTAAAAATTAAAAATTTTAATTTAAATATTGTAACGACAAATTAACTATCTTAAGTATAAAACTTTTAGTTATAATTACGTATATTTTTTCATTTTCGAAAATTAAAGAGAATGTACATTTTTTATTAACAACTTTTTTTGCTATTAGAATTTTGACTCTAGATGCTCATAACTCCGTCAATATTATTTTTTGATTAATTTTATTTTACTATTTTTATTTTTAAATTCGAATTAAATTTAATTATTATGACACACATTTTCCTCCTCGATTTAAAACTAAAAATTAACTACACAAAGTGTTAAATGTCATAGACTATTATTTGTATTGCTTAAATGTTTAATTTTTTTTTCGGTTATTGTCGTGTAGAAGTCGATGATATAAGGCTCTTGTTCTGATGAAGCTCACAACTTGCGGCGTCAAAATCTCTTTTACAACCGTTGGTTAGAGTTTTTGATACCAACGCGTGCCAATGATAAAAAAGCAATGCCTGATGATTATGTCTGGAATTTCTTTTCTCATCAAAGCTGTAAAACCAGATGATTTACCAATAATCGTTGGAGTCTGAAACACCATCAACGCGAACCAAGTTTTTCTTTATAATTAAGTCATGTTTAGAAAAAAAAATTGTAATCATTCCAAATATATCTACTGCCATTGAACTTTTCAAAAGTGGTTTACAAAATAGAAATTCTTCTTTTCTATTTTCAGGAAGAATATAAAGCACAAAAACTAGTATTAGGCTGCATTGCGAAGATTCAGTACTATCATCTAATTGCATATTAAATAGAAAAAGTGTATTATTATTATTATTATTATATCATCTATATATATTGTATAGCGACCGGTTTGTAGTATTTGTTTGTTGTAATATTTGTGTCGTAATTAAAAAATAAAAAATATATTGTTATCGTAATTATTATTATATAATTAATTTTGTGTAAATTTGAAGAAAATTAAAATCTTCTTCGTGGATCCCTGAGTAATCTTCTTCGGACTCCTTAAAGGTCTATGAACCACCGGTTAAGAATACTGTAGATTATGATGGTAATGCATTTTTGAAATTAACGTTGTGTTCGGAAAAGCATATAAAGCATAATATTTTCCTAAGTCTCAACTATATCCATAATTTGAAAATTAAGTTTTTATTTTTTTTATAATCTATAAATAATTGTATATGCATTTTTTTGCAATGATGATGAAATTTTTTATTTATTTATATTTTTGTATATGGTTATGTATGAATGGAGATAACTTTTTGTTTTGCAGGCTGAATAAATGTACTGTAGTACCATGATGCAATTTACATTTTATAAATTTGACCTTAAAATGACTATTTAAAAAACGGTGGAATTTACAAGCCCCCGTTGATTAAAATTAAACCATATACTTTACTGTAATAAAAGGTTTTTAGTTTCATTTAAAATTAATTTTTAATAGCTATGAAAACTTATGATACATATATGTTTGTAATGATAAGAACTTTTTTTATTGTTGTGTACAATAAAATGTATAAGATTATGTCTATTTGCGTTTAGTTTGTTAATGAAAAAAATTATCATTTAATTAACATTTACATACATATTATGGTATATTATTATTACTACTGTAAATTTGTAGAAAATTAATTATTTTTAGCTCATTGTAAAGAAAAAAAACATTTCTTTAACTCAAAGTTTGAATGAGGTTTAAGTTCAATTAAGAACTTTCATTCTGCACTTTTTTGCATTTTTAGTTTATAAGTGATTTAGTTAACCTTTTAAGATCATTTTTTTTTATTTGTTTAATTTTCATCTTATAAATATTTTTTACATTCTGTACGCTCTTTGTACTAAATTAATAATATAATTTAATATATATTTAAAGTTTTTGTACATCTATAAAATTTTAGAGCATTTTTTTGGGATTCATAGTGCGTTTTATACTGCATTAATGGTTTTATTTACAGATTTTATGGTTTTTTAATGTATTTAATGCATTATTACTAACTATATTTTGTATAAATAATTTCGCAAAATTTGTATGGCCGTTACGATTTTGGTTGTTCTTAAAATATAAATTATCATTGAATTTCTAAAAAATATAAATAACAGCAATATTAAAATATTTCCGATTCCTTATGAAACCG
>JACXSJ010001192.1:97494-110179 GCA_014851325.1 Pentalonia nigronervosa
TCCTTATGAAACCGTAGCAACTGAATAGTTTACACCCATAATTATATTAGTATTATTATAAAAGCAGACTCTAAAGCTATTTTATTTGTATTAAGCGTTTATTAAATGAAAATATATTTGTTTTTTTTAGAATACAATTTTAAAGACCTGGGTATAGAGAGCTAGCTCCCATGGATTTTCTTTAAAAATTGTTGCCCCCCCCCCCCCCCCCCCAAAAAAAAAAAAATATAATGTTCAATTTGGTCTTATGGCTTCGAATTGTTATTCCCATACAATATTAATTAGCAGAAACGTCTTTTCTAAGAAAAGAAAAGTTTTGGTAGAAACGGGTGTCGTTTTTATTTTGGTTTTTAGCAGAAATAAGCTAGGTAAAATTCTTAACCGGCTTTTTGGCGGAATAGGGCCATCCTCGATAATCTAGCTTTTAATAATAGGTACATACGGCTACGGCATATAAATTATCACGTGATAGCGAATTGTTTATTGTAGGTCAAGGATCACCATTACATACAAAACCGAGACGATTGTAGGCCTTACATTATCGAGACTTTGAAGTTCATGTATAACCTGCAGCTGACGTTAAGCATAACCGATTCCATAACGCCGATGCTCGCGCGTCCCAGGTACCCGTTTGAGGTACTATTCGCCATTGGCGGCTGGAGCGGTGGCAACCCGACCGCGGTTATTGAAACATATGACACAAAGACTGACCGGTGGACGAGGATATTCAATGAGGATAATCACGGACCGAGAGCGTACCACGGTACGATCGTCATGGGACATTACATCTACGTGATCGGAGGCTTTGACGGGTTGGAGTATTTTAACTCTTGTAGGAAATTCAACACGGTCACGAAAACGTGGGATGAAGTAGCGCCGATGAACTGTAAGAGGTGCGGGGTAACGTAATTGTATTATGAGACTATACAATAATATGTTAGCCATTGTTTGAGTAGTACTTGCAAACGAGTACATCTGGGCAACTAGGTGGGTGTTTAGTACCCCCAAATTCAAATTTAGCACCCCTTGGTTTTCGAGGTCTAACGATTATTATTTTAGTGAAATACCATCAATTTTATGTTTTTAAATTATTACATGTTTATCGAAAAAAATGTAAAGTATTTTGGTCATAAGTCATATTAATGACTGTTATAAATTATTCCAAATTCCTTTAGTCGATAGAACTATATGTATAAATGTATGCTGCGATGGACTGCAATATTACTGGTACCTATAAACTCTCATGAGTTCTATATTAACGTTTTATCGATCAAATCTAAATTTAAATTAATAAAAAGGATAGTATATATATTTTGTGTTTATCATTAATACGAAATGTGTATAAAAAATATTAAAGTATTGATTATTGTAGGTTTATGACTTGTAAGATCGTGATGTAGTTTTAATAATGGGAGATGTGGGGGGGAAAGCCTCTGCGACTCTGTGAAACGTTCACAATTTTAGCACCACGCGTTTTAGAAGTCTAGTTGTGCATATGGGCCACGCTAAAAATTCTAGTATTGGTGTCTATCACTTAAGGTATAAAAATTGTCACTGCAATGTTGTGACGATGACAGTGCAGGGTGACTATATTTCAGACAGAGCAAAATATTTATAACCGTAAAAAATTTTTGCAATAAGAATAATTGAAGTTTGAGAGGAGCCTACTGAGAGTATAATGTTCTAGGATCCCTAAATGAATCTTTAATTTCGGCGATTATAGCACATAATATAAACAATGACTTAACATATTTAAAATGCATCAATTTCCGTTTTCACTTATTCTGTCGATCTAAAAATATTTTTAATATTTTTTTCTTTTATACTAAATTGCTATCATACATATATAAAAGAAATGTTGTGCATCAAGAAATAAAATAGTATTATGAATGTTTATAATATTATTTTTAATTATTATTAACCAAAACAGATGTTATGTCAGCGTTGCGTTGTTGAACGGCATTATTTACGCTATGGGTGGATTCGACGGCCATCACCGACTAGGCTCCGCGGAAAAATATGATTTTGAACGAAACCAGTGGACAATGATAGCACCGATGACTTTTCAGAGGAGTGACGCCTGTGCAGCCGTGATGAACGGTAAGTAAAATGTCCCAAGTGCTAAAACTCTATCACATGTTAGCAGCTGTATTTTTTTTTTTTTATTTTTTTTTTAATATACATATTATATATGTCTATTATAATATTTTAATATTTAAGTGGACTGCAGTCGACCACATTTTAAAGAAATAAATTAAGACGAATTGATTTTGATCTATTTTTAATTGGTGAAATTTCATATATGCAGACACAAATTGATGAATATTATGGCCACCATCGGTGGGGAGGGGGGCTGACCTAGCATTATACTTATTTAGCCCCAATTTGCATTTAATAATTTAAGTCCAAGCCAAAAAAAACTTGCTATTTAATTTTATCGTTATCGACATTATTCCTTCCCTGAATTTTGATTAATATAGATTCTCATACAAGTATACAACAAGCATAAAAAATATAAATTATAGTAGATTATTAACAATTAATTACATCACAAATTCTGTAGGAGCATAAACATCTTATATACTTAGAATATTCAATATAATTTTTAATGTATGCTTAAATTACTTATAGATGTGAATGGTACATACTTTTGTGAATTAAATAACTTACAAATACAGATATTAACATTATTTTAATGGTATTTACCTACTATTAATTTATTATTGAAAAGCTATCTACTGTTGATTGATATATGCTTTACTTAAATGATTATAAATATGACATAATATTAAATAAATATTTATTTTAATTTCGATTTGTCAAATTACATGTGGGTTATAGACAGTGCTCGACTTGGGGGAGACGCAGGGGGACGGAGTCCCCTAAGTAATTTTTCAGAAATTTTAGCGTACCCCTGCTTTTATTTTTAAGGCTTAGTAACGTTTAATAAGTGATGGGGACGCTCTTTTTATATAGTTAACAGAGTCCCTCTACTTTAATTTTGCCAAGTCGAGCACTGGTTATGAATGGGGCAAAATAAAATATAGAGCCGCTTCTAGCCTCGATGTAGAACCGCCCACTATTATGACAGCATAATGTATATTATTACTTTTTTCATTTTCATCATTTTCACCTTTTAGGGCTTTTGAATTTTGATTTTTGAAAGTATTTAATATTTTGTCCTTATTTAATTAAAAATTTCAGAACTTGAAACAAATTAAACAGCAAGATAATTTAAAAATAAATTTTAGCAAAAAAGTGACACTTTAATACAATATAATAGGTAGTGATTATACATAAATAATAGTTAACTTATTGAATCTAAATCTGTTTTTAAAATTAAAATCCACCTAATCAAAGTCAGTTTTGTCGGGCGATCATATCTAAATACCAACTTTTAACTTTTTTTTAGCTACTGCAATTTTCTTGGTGTTATGATTACAGTAAGTTGTACCTATACTACCTATATATATATTTATATTTATATTGTCTAGTGCCTATACCATCCAATAATAATAATAATAATAATGACAATGACACGTCGTCATAATCGTCAAATAACTATATAACATAATCGCACAGGCAAAATATACATAACCGGTGGGTTCAACGGACGAGAATGTATGAACACGGCGGAGACTTACAACGCGGACACCAACGAGTGGACGCTAATACCGCCCATGAACACCAGACGTAGCGGTGTGTCTTGCATAACGTATCACGACTGTCTGTACGTGATCGGTGGTTTCAACGGGCAAGTGAGAATGAGCAGCAGCGAGAAGTTCGACCCGACCACGAATCACTGGTTGCCGGTGGTTGACATGAGCAATCCCCGGAGCAATTTCGCGGTCGAGGTGCTGGACGACATGATATTTGTGGTTGGTGGATTCAACGGAGTGACTACCATAGCGAAGGTAGAATGTTACAACGACCGCACGGACGAATGGTGAGAACGATGTGAATGAGATGAATGGATGGGATGGCTGCAGGCTTGGTTTTAAGGGGGTGGTCACCAGTGAGAAATTGTTAGGGGTGGAAAAATTTTCTCAGATAAAATGAACAAAAAATTCAATTTTTCTTTGGAAAGAGATCATTTAATTTATAATTTATATAAAAATAAGATTTTTTATAAATTAATAACAAAATAATTTACAAATTTTCGTATTTTTGTCGATTTTTTTTTTAAGTTCTAACTTTAAACGCCCATAAAAAGTTAGTGTGTATTAACAATCGTATTTTTTTTTTAATTACACTAATAACAACTTATGAAGAACCTTCTATAAAATTTTCAAATTCTTGAAAAAATGGTTGGCTACCACTGTAGGTATTATGATATAAAAAAAATGTATAGAATAACACATTAAATAATTATTATTAATAAAAACATAATATTGTATATAAAGTATTAGTGCCTATACCTGTATATAGTTATTTATATGAATATAAATTCATTTATAGCATTTCATAGCTATTTTATCGGCCAAAATGAATCACAGTAAATATATGAAATATTTTCAAAATGTTTATATAAGTAATTTCCATACATAATAAAATTTTCAATATATTTTGACTTTTTTTTGAGCTAATTTATAAGCATAATAAATTTTCAGGGTTTTTTATTGTTTTTTTATTATTACTGATAAAAAAATTTTCAGTCAGTCAAAAAACTTGAAAATGTAATACAATGTTCTTCATAACTTGTTGTGAATGAAAATTAAAAAAAAAGTTGAGCGTAAGTCTCCAATAGTTTTTTATAAGCATCTAATTGAAATTTCAAAAAAATACGTCAAAATCACGAAATTTTGAAGTTGTTTTTGATTAGAAATTCATAAAATTTTTTCTATTTAAATCATAAATTTAAAAATTCAATACTCTATAAGTTTTTCTATCTTTCTAAAAAAAAAATTTAAAATTTTTAATTTTAAAATCAAAGTAAATTTTTATGAGAGTTTAAAATTAGACATTAGATATTCACCCGTTTTCTCCGGTAATGATTTTATTATTTTGATGTAATTCAAAAAGAAATAATTAAAGACGTTTGAAATTTTCACAAAATATTTAGATCCTAATTTTCTAAAATATTTTGACTATTTTTGAGCTAATTGTATGTCTTTAAAATTTTAGCTTTATCAAAATTTTTTTTCTATGAATATCGATAAAAAAATTTTTGTTGGATAAAATTTCTTGAAAATTTAATACAAGATTGCTCATAAGTTGTTAAAATAGCAGATCAAAAATAATAAAAATACATAGGCACAATTTTTTTTCATAAGCATTTAAACTTTAAATTTTGACTGAAATTCATCATCGAACATTTGCAAATTATTTTGTAGTTAAAAATGTATAAAATGTTCAATTTTTATAACTAAGGATTCAAAATTTAAAACAAAGTTTTTCGTAAGTAGTTATAGTGTAACTAAAAAATCAAAAAAATACATTAAAAAATAATTTTTATGTATAGTTTTTTATAGTTTTTTAAATAATTAAAAATTTGGACGAAATTAGTTATTTAAATGAAGAATAACAATGTTAGATATTTTGTTGTAATTTTAAAATATTTTTTGTGGGTGCTTAATACTTTTAAAGTATATTTTTATATTTTATACACTTAATTAAATTTTCAAATGCAATATTTTCTACAAAAATTAATTCAGCCTACTGTATTATTAATAATGAAATTAATTATTTTAATAGTAATAATATCATAGAATACACTTAGTTATGTAGGCTGACAGACCGTATTTGCTTAAAATCATTTTTTGTATGCAATGATTTATATCATTGAATTTAATTTAACCCATCCATGAAAGTGATCCATATACTGTACAGCAAAGCACGGTAGAGTCAACAAAAATATATAAAATATAATATTTTTATGTACCTATTTAAGTATGAATGAAAATAAACATTTCCATTAAATTTTTATTTCCTTAACATCTCGTAAATCATATAACAGGCAAACTTACATATTTAATTTAAAATGTCTCATAATATTATGATCAACATTTTCGATAATAAAACAAACTATACTATAATAGTATGTACTACGTAAATCTAATATCTACTGTATCATATCATATAAATTTAAATATAAGCTTCTAAGTACAATCTTCCTCGTCTATTAATTAATTAAATTGGTAAGTTGTAAAATTTCACCTCCGTTCTCTCATAAAATCTAATAAGACAATAGGCTATCTTAGTTTTCTCTTCCCAGAAAAATTACAGCGAACGTCGTTTAATTTTTCATAGAGTGAGTGTTCAACTATGATAGATGCTAAATTTAATCATTTAGGATCGCATGGGTAACCCAAACACCAAAGTCAATCAATAAACAAGCATTAAAATAATATTATTATTGTCGTATATGAGTCCACACGATTTGTTGAATGCGCATATACAGTGATATATATGTTTCCCAGGTATATTAGAGCCGTGACTTAAGAATTCTCTACACATCCCATGTAAAACTAACGGGCATATAACGGATATATAGTTTTTTTCGAGCTCTCGTTTAATTAAATGTCACATAATTGTTGCATAGGAATTTACAGGACAGGTACATAAGACACATATTGCAATGTACAACAGTAATTCAGACTGCGTAAAAAAATATTTATTCTTAACACATAAAAACATACGAGGACCATCAGGAAGTGTTACCGCTTTAAATGGATCATCCCGTACAATATCAATATTGGGATCTTTAATTATGTTTTATTTCTTTTCTAAAATTATGAAGGTTTGAGGCAAAGAACATGCAAGTGTACAGATCGGCGCTGTCGGCGTGCGTCATGAAAGATTTACCAAACGTCGAATATTACATGCCTCTGGACCGCGATAGACTGGAAGAAGGCCGGAGAAACATCACAAGGAACAACCGACCGAACAATGGCTCGGAACGCGTCGAAGACGAATCCGTCAACACGGTCGCCACTCAAGTGAACAATATCCGAATCTTTGTGAACGACGACGACGACAACGTGATAGAAATCGACTGATGGATTGCTTGCAGCAAATAGGTATATGCAGACTGCGCAATATTCAAAATTTTTTTTTATGTGTGATCATGCGGGTTGAAGAGATATCAAATATATTTTATAACTATATAATAAGATTTATTTAAAAATTGACTAATGAAAATGTGGACGGTTCCCGTGACAAATATTTATTGATACACTTAGGTGGAAATTAACATTTTGCACTTAACAATTATCATTATACACCTATAATGTCTTATAGAGCTATCTATAGATATATCATTATGAAAGTGTACGCATTTAGTTTTTTAATAATTATCCTCATTTTAAATAAAAAATACTATTGAGGTGGTTCAATAATATATTATGATGATTGTATAAAGGCAACTACACACAGCAGGTTTGACGCTAAAGCTTCCCTGAAAAAAAAAAAACTAATAACTTAAAGTCGATAGATTACTATTATTATACGATCAATATTTATCACAGTCTTGCTACCAATATAAATATCGAAATTAAAAGCCGTCTTAAGATAATATGTATAATAATGTGTATAGTATAAATGTCTACCTATAACTCATTCCAACCTAAATTTCTACTTAAATCATAAATGTAAAGAATAGGCTTTTGAACTTAATGTATTCGCGTGGTTTTGTTTTTTGTTAAACAAATATCCTGGTAAAATAAAAATTCCGTTTTTAATGTAAAGAATTAAGGAAATCAAACTATTTTTAAACATAATTTTGCATACTTCGAGGATTTTGTTCGTTAGAGCATATTTATGCATTATAATCTTACTTTTTGGGGCTTTATTAAAAAAAAAAAACAATTGTTCTAAAAAATTGAATACTAAAATTAAAATATCTATATTATATTATTCATATACACGCATATACATGTAACACTAGATGGAATGTGCTGTTCAATACTATACAATTTGCATTCATTGCCACCGACAGCAATAAGCTTCTTTATAATATATATGGACTTACTATATTTTTTTAAAGGATTGGATGTCGTTAACATTGAATGGATATTATTATATACGAAAAGAAATTAATTTAATATTAAAAATAAATATAAAACAAACATTTTATTAATGCAGACAAAAAATATTTTGAATACGCTTTTGGTTTGTATTTTGTAATTTTTTAGAGCATATCTAATATCTGCTATCTGCATGTTTATATGTGTGTGTGTGTTAGGATTATTATTATGAGTTTCTAACCCTAGTAAATAGTAATGAGTATACTGCAGTATGTATATAATATATAGAATAATCTTGGTAGTGAGAAAGAAGCGTTACAGTCGCGAGCCTGTGATACCGGTTTCATTTTAAATCGTCAATTTTTCTAAATAATTTATGACATGGTTTATCTAACGAATATGGTTTAATAGTAACCTGCAACTACGTGAATAGAAAGTTTGGTTGCTCCTACCTATTGACATTTACAAAGTGAAATTTTCAGGGTTTTTCATTACCTGCCAACATATTATTGCTAGTATGCATTATTTTATATAAATTGTTAAAACAAATAATAATCGTCATAACAGAGTCCCTGGATATAAAATTATAAATGGCTCATTAATATATTTACGGTTTTTTTTTTGTTTTCTTAAGTTATTCGATCACTTGACATGCCTTTGCAATTTTCGTTTTAATTAAATAATGTATGTGTAATATAATATCATGTTTTGTTTAGTCTAACGTTTGAACTGTAATGGTCATCGCTTATCTTTCGGAGATAGTTTACCATAACAGCTAGGGCGAGTAAACGTAAGTGGTAATATTGTTTAAAACACTAGACTAAACAAAACGTGCACGTCATGCAGGATAATATGGGTAATTGCTGAAATCCAATAGGTACACCAATTAGACGTATATTTTTTTACCACTGTATAAAACATGAGTACTTCATTATACACCGTAGTTTTTAATATACCTAACATAATATTACTGTTTTAAAAAATCAAAACGAATCACCTAATAAAATAAGGCGTTTGAATTGTTAAATGTATCGTGATATTATTACTATACGTGAAAAATTAATTCAAACTTGTTCGTTTATAGTTTTAAACATTTTAATATATTGTGATATAATGTAATTTTTTGTTTATTAATTTAAAAATATAATTAAAATGTTTACAAAGTGTACATTGATCAATTAGGATGAAGGCGTACAAAAATAAAATAACAAAATGAAGAACGGAGAAGCCACTCAGTAATGCAACCCATTAAATTATATTTAAAACCAAATAATAATTAGAAATATCAAGATATATCAATAATATCAAGAATTTCGTAGTGGTATTCAGTTTCCCTCCAAGACACAATTAAATGTATTGATAATAAAGTCCAATGTTCAATTACATTTAAAGTGGCTGTTAAATTGTCTACTATAATGAGTGTCCTTAAATTTAAAAGCAATGAACAAAAAAAGATCAATATTTGGCTAAAAACTGATGCTTGTTAACATTTAAAAAATGGATGGAAATCTCAAATAGCTCTATTTAATGTAACTTCCATTTATGTTCGATTTCTAATCCATGCTCATTAACATTTTGACTGTTCTTACTTACTTAAGAGTATTTTCTGTTAATAAATATAATAATATCATACCAAATCTTCAAGTTACTCCGATTACGATAATTTTACCCATATCTAATCTATACGAAATAAGATGTTTATTTTTCACATATTTATTTATTTATTTCATGTAAAAAATAATATTATTAAAGGAGTTACTGTCTATAAAACAGTTTTACTCACATTTTTCAAATATAATTGTTTTGCATATTTTCTTTATTGGCTGTTATTATGTTTGTGTAATTGAGTAGGTACATATGTTAGTTACGAGAATGAGGTAATGTAATATAAGGTTCACCACGTTTACGTTTTAATTGCATATTAAAATAATTTATATTATGGAAATGAGAATAAGTTGTTCCTTGTTTTAACTATGTACCTATTAAATTTTTTACATCTAAACCACACACACAAATTTTCGGATTATTATCGAAACAAACAGCATTATTATAACATTAACTAACCTATAATATAATACATACAAAATATGTAAACCGATGTTATTAATAATTATTTATATACATATGCTCATGCTCGATGCATTCGATAAAACATAAAAATTAATATCTATACGACTAGGTGGCCGCGGCCGGCGATCTATGTACCTACAAAATGTCTAAAAAAATAATATTAGGTGTATGTAACCACTAATTCAATACAGATTTAAATTATATTATTATGCTTTAATATTATGTTCAAACAGTCTATAAAAATACCCAATATTATTACAGCCATCGGCATATCTCATTGATTCGACCTGGACATAATTTGTGTTTGTGTATAGTATTTAATTAAGTTATATCCGAATCAAAATCATTGTTTATGTAGTATATATGTATCATATTTACATAATGGTTATACTCTTTGGTATTAACATTCGCATAAAATTATCGTATTATGAAAAATTCAAAACGTATAATTAATGTTAGTATAGTTTCAACGGAGACATAAATCTCCTCGACTATAGAGTCCCTGCAGATTGTGCCTTCGTGTCTTTGAAATTTGAATAATATTTTAAATCGTCAATCGTCACATAATAATTTACCTCATGCGTCAAATTAATATTGTTACACCAGATAATAATACCAACTGTATTATGTTTTAAGTAATTAAAATGATAAGACAAAGTCCGGATGTTAAATCTTCATTTTAGCACACAATATGATAGTAATAACCTGTGGGCACTACTGGGCTGTGATAAAAAACAAAAATATATCAAAAGAATTCTAAATAGAGCTTAATAAAAATTACACCCTAGCCAATATTTCTTCCAAATAGTTTGACTGTTAGGTGAGGCTTTATTTTCATGTTTCCAAAAGATTAAATAATATAATTACCTTATGTGATTACTTATTTTAAAGACTAAATTATTAATTTCCATTAAGTATTCAAATGCATTTAGTTAACTTTAAAGTTTTAATAAGTGGTGGTGGGTGAAGGGTATAGAATTATAGACTTACCTGCTATAAATTATGTATAAATATTATAATATTATACCCTACTATTATAAATATAAAATTATAATAATATAATATACTATTTTATAATAAAAAAATGACGGGACTCCTTTTATATATATACCTATATTATTATTATTTCCAATACTCATTCAGAACTTTTACTCGATAATCGAAGTGGGCTGTTTATATCCACCCCATCTTGACTGAAATAAAAATATATACGATGCATAAGCTCAGTGGCTATATATTTTTGTTCCGTGACTTTGTTTCCACATATTATATTTCAGATAGCCTTGTGGATATTATTCCCTGTAACGTAAAACGTCCATTATAATAATATACATTACTGTTTTCTATTGCAAGATAATAAACTGACGATCTGTTTCAATAACGTTATAAACTGCACAGTAAAATGCCAAGAAAACACGAGGCAATGAAAAAAGATAAATCGTCAATAATAAAAAAATTGTATTGGTAGTTTCTAAGCACCACTAAAAAACTGTACAAACATTAAAAACACCATTATTTAGTATTGCATAAAAACATCACACCCACTGCAGTGTAACATAGATTCGTAAATTGTAGTACTAAATATTGTGCTCGTAAACGCTTTATAGGCCCCTCCTTGAAAAATTGTGTCAAAATATAAATATATATATTATACATGATATACAGAAATATTTAGTTTTTCTTAATAATATTTTCATGCGTGGAAAATACTGACATTATTATTATAAGAGGCAAAAAAAATTGATTGCGCAATATTATTTAATAAAAATCTCGTAACTTGGTCTCTGTCGTTTTCATACAACACAACTATTCAAAATAATATATTATTGCTTATGATTACATTAAAAATAATGCAGTACCTATTACTATTATTCTACTATCATTGGTTTAATATTAAGCAGAATTCAATTATATTATTTTCCACTAGAAATAAATCAAAACTCTACTTAACCAAAAACGAGTTTCGTTGAGACGCTGAGTATATAATAATATGTTAATATGTTACCTCCTCACCTGTATTATTGACATAATAAATATAATTATATTATAAATATATATTTATATCCCTATTATATCAAAGCAAATTATATATTCAGCAAATAATTATTGCTTTGTCGAAATACTACATAAAAATTGGTACAGTAAGTATATATTAGTGTTATTACATAATACATTGTACACAAAATAACTACTATAGTACTATATATACATATATAGGTGCACTACTCCACGTCTCACCAAAACGCCTCAAGGATCACATTTCAATCACCGTGGTGATTCTTTAGTCTTTACATGGTATAATAATCATGTGGTAGGTATCTAAAATTAATTGGTAAGTGATAATTCGTATGTTTATGATATATTTACATCGTATTTTAAATCGGTACACTAAAACAGCCGAGTTGGACGCTTGGTTGAAAAGACAAGTGCGACAGCTAGTCGAATTTTAACGTTACTGTTGCATATTCAGCATTTATGTACGCCACACGGCACACGTAGTATATAAGAATCATATTATGATCGGTGGGGACTGTCCATCGTTCATTAGTAAGTAGACAATTTTTATGTTCATCATTACGGTTTACACAGTTAATAATAAAGGACTACAAAATACGTTTGTGTTGTTATTTATATTAATGATCCACAACAAA